>BDMV01000001.1:68356261-68418522 GCA_008326285.1 Oryza officinalis
GCGCTCAGCGCCTTGGCGGCACGCGCGCAGGCGGCGGGGCCAAGGGGACCAGCGGCGCCGGCGACGGAACGGGATGGGGGAGAGAGAGAGAGAGAGGGAACGACGGTGCGGGCGCGGGGGGGGGGGGGGGAGAGAGCGCTGGCTCTCTCTCGGCTCGGCGCGTGCGGGGCACGTGCCCGGCGCGCGCGGGCCGAGCGGCCTGGCGCGGCCCAGCGGGGAGGGGCGAGGCCGAAGTGTGATATTCTGTCTTCCTGTTGTACCAGCGCTATTTCCTGGGACTGGTACAGGCATACAGGTCAATCTGGACCGCTCTATCCTGGTCTCCGCCCGGGGCCAGTTTGGGGCGTGACAGTAGTTTTATTAAACACCTTGTGAACTGCTGTTGGTGTGAGGTTTTCCGTTCTGTGCTTGGTTTAAGGCTGTTGAAGCAGCCGGAGTCGGTGACGATTGGCAGGGAGCCTCTCGTACCGATGTGTTGACTTGTGGCTGTTGAAGCAGCCGGAGTCGGTGACGATTGGCAGGGAGCCTCTCGTACCAGCGTGTGTGAGTTGTGGCTGTTGGTGCAGCCGGGTCGGTAAACGATTGGCAGGGAGCCTCTCGTGCCGACAAGAATCATTCGATACATTTTCACTGCTCCGGCCGGATGAGACGCACTTTCTCGTCCGTGCCGTCGAGAAGCACTCACTTAGTTGTTTCTGAAAGTCTTAAACTAAAATTAAATGTGAAAAATAACTGGTTTTCCCTTGAAGCTTGCATTAAACACTTAATTCCCCTGACTTGCTGAGTACTCCCGTACTCACCCTTGCTCTATATAATTAAACCTCCCCAGTTCTCGAAGATGAAGAGGTGGACCCTGCTGATGAAGAGTTCTTCCAGGAGCAAGCAGACTTCGAGCAGTAGTAGGGTTTCGGCCTTCCCCAAGGCTTTGCTTGTGGCTTAGGGCTAGTCTCCGCTTTCCGCTTCCGCCTTTTTGTAATGCTGTTGTGAACTCGGGTTCTGTCCGCAGTTCCAACCTTGGTTGTAATCCTACTCTTAATAAAGAGACCGCTGTGGTTGTGATATTCAGTCTTCCTGTTGTACCAGCGCTATTTCCTGGGACTGGTACAGGCATACAGGTTAATTTGGACCGCCTTATCCTGGCCTCCGCCCGGGGCCAGTTTGGGGCGTGACAGTATCTTAACTATCTTGGAGAAAAAAGGGAAGACGAAGGGGAGGAGCAGTGTACCTAACTATGACTAATTGAGAGACTGAGGTAGACGTGCGTTCGAAGAGGAGAGGGTAAGATAAATTGATGTAAGGTGGCCTACACTATTTCTTTTATATAGCTCTGATGGTTAAAATTAATGGATCCACCGATCTAAGTAAAAATAAATGGTTAGAAATTTTTTTAAGAATTTATAGGATTTTTTATAATTTATTATAGTGCCACGTGACAGTTCGAGAGCGTTCATAGGAGTCTCACATGATGATTTAAAAGCGTTTATAAGAAGTTTAATTGATTTTTTAAGTATATAATAGATATTAGTATTCCACTCTATAATAATTTCTCTCAACTTCTGCAACTGGCCGGCCTGTTAACAGCAGCCGACTTTTTTTCCCCAAAATATGTCGACACATTCATAGTTAATTCCTAGCACGAATCATAACACAGATCAAACGGTATGAAGAATTCTCTTTTATAAAAAAAAAAATTCTGTCGACACAATTGTAGCAACTCCCTTCCCGAATCCACACCCACCGTCTCAATTCCAGGGTTTCCTCACCCGGTGACGTCGTGAGTTCGCCCGCCGCCGCCGCCGCCGCCGCCGCCATCCCCCATCCATCCCGCGAGCGAGCAGGGGCGCCGTTGTTCGTCCTGCTGCTTCCGCCGCATCCTGGTGAGCACATCCTCTTTCCCATCTCTCTGTACCCACGCACTTTTTCTCGAATTTGCGTTAACCCTAGCTTCTGCCTTAACCTTAGTACTAATAACAGTTTGTTTGTTCCCAAAAAGTTTAGGGGTTCCCATGTTAGATCCGCCCCTGATAGACATAGACATACTTTGGTTTGCAGAATATCTACAAGTATGCAAATTTGTGCCCTGGAGCACAACCCTGAGGAATATAGAACTAATATGAATTATCGCAGATCACCGATTTGAAAATCGCGGCTGATGGAAGGGATGCTGCCATCTGATCCTCCGGGCAGTGATGATGATGGAAATGGAACGAACATGTGGACAGGACAGAAGGACAAGCTGGCCCTAGACCCTTGTGTTTCCGGTGACACCAATGAGAATGCACATGCCTGCACCTCATTGACAGCTCTGCAGCAGGTTCTTGAAGAATCTACCAACAATACTGTGCATGCTATGGACATGGGCGTAGTTACAGGGCAGGATGATCCGCTGAAAGCCTCAGGAGAAGATATCAATCAACACAAAGATGAACAAGAGCTTTGGGGCCCAAACGTACAAACCAGCCAGGACAACTTCTTTGATTACGTTAAGCGGTTGTCTCCCAACATTCGTCGCATAGACAAATGGTCCTTGCTGACTCATGACGAAATGAGTGAGGTTAAGGAGCGGCATGCACGCTATCGCATCAGATTTTGCAAGGTCTAACGCTTTTCTGTTAGCTAATTCCATCATCTGTTTAATTTGTGTTAATATTTTGTTCTACTTTCTATTTCCAGATGTTAAACAAAGAATTTGAGGATACGATGAAGGATCCAGTAGAGTACTCTCGGGGCGAACTGTTGAAGGAGAATTACTTTTTGCGCTATGAGTGGGATGAAACTCTTGGTTGGTACTTCCATCCTGACCACACCTGGCTTGCAGGCTTGAATGACTACCAGAAGCTCGTCCTTATAAATAATGTAAGTGCTTGCCATACATGCAAATTTGCAAATCTGATTGGATTTAATAAAGATTCTTGTAAGTAACTAGAGCTCATTGTTCATAGCTGTGCGCACCGTAGCACCCACAAACTGGCCGTATGGCTGCTTAAATAGTAAGATAGTTCTTGGGTCTGAATTGTGCACGCAAACATTTAGCTTATCTACATATATTATTTTGGATTGAAGTACTTCAAGTACTCCAAATGTGAACAATTTAATGCCTGCCCCACTGCGTTTTACTTATCTTTGCACTGAAACAGCAGCCCAGTGCTGAGTGCTCTTAAAGAAAATGATGGGAAGCGTACAACCATAGTACAATAAATCCTGGACAGATGAGTGACAGTAACATGTCTTTCAGTCTGTTAATGTTTTGGATTTGAAGTCTGCTAGTTAGCTGGTGCCTAATAAAGGTCAGCGGAGTATTCCTTGCTGAAATTAAGCAAGAAGAATTATCAAATCTTCAACTCTCTCTCTCTCTCTCTCGCGCGCGCGTGCGCGCGCGTCCAGTTTCTACCCATCATACATCTCCTTTCTCTGCCATGCACCCTCTCCTCAAAGCACAGTTTTTCTTTCTAGCTGCCATCTTTAGCCTCTTCTGTGGTGTTTACGATTATGTGCTAAGGGACTTAACTAATGCCTTACTGTTGGAAAGCTGGTCTGATTCAAATCAACTAAATATGTTTTAGATTAAACATGTTCAATTTTCATTTAGGGCCTGCTTGGGAGTTACAGACTTTTTTTTTCTCCCTTGTAAAGAAAGACCCCTGTAACTTTCGGTTACCAAAAATACCGGTGAAAATCAAAACCTCTATGCTGGCTGTTTGGGAGAAAACAGTGGCAAAGCCTATGATTTGAATAACATTTTCATATCTGAACATCAATTTGAGAGTCGGGACTAAAAACTGGGGAAACTGACAGGTAAAATCAGATCAAATAATCAAAACAAGTTCCCATCATCAAAATTGGTCCAACAATTGTGATTCAACAACAGATCTAAAAGACAATTTTTTAACAACAACATCAGAATGGCAGTCAACACAAGAACATCAGTATGTCACCTGGACGGATAGATCAGAAGTAGATATTGGAGGGGGACGATTCAGCATCCAAGTGAGATTTGAGGGCATAATGAGAACGGCGAAACAGATCATGTCTAGAACAACAGCAACGACATAGATTTGAAAGCATAGCCACATCGACAGCAAGGGCATGGCTTTGAAACCAATCTTGTGCGTCGTGGATCTGAAACCAATCATGTCCAGAGTGGTGCCAGCTGCTTGGACTGTGGCCGCAACATGCCAGCTAGAGAGGCCGGTGCCGGAATGATGTTGTGGTGGCTCAAAGGGAGGTCGGAGACCCGAAGAGACGTCGGTGGCTTGGAGGAAGGTCGGGATGATGTGAGAAGAACGGCGGTGGCGCTGTGAAAAAGGAAGAAGTCGACTCAACGCGCTTGGACCTTGTAGGCGAGCCCGATAAGTGTCGTAAAAAAATTGTGGTCTCTGCAGATGATTATTTTTTCTCCGGTGGAATGGGCCAAAACCGGTGTAAAGTTATTTGATTTCCAACCCATCCAAGCGCATTTTTTCTGGCCCAGTCCATAAAACTTTTTGGGCTTGTATTTTACACCTGTATTGGGCCAAATACTGGCCTTCCAATCAGGCCCTTAGGGTAAATTGCAATATAGCCCTCCCCCCTCAAAACCTGTAAGGTTGTCTCATCTGGCACCCTCAACTTGCATTTTACTTTGGTGGCCCCTTATATTCTACCCTTGTAGGTGAAAGAAACGTTACAAGTCACTAAAACACATTGGAATGGATCTAACATGGCTTAGTTCCTATACTGATTCCATTTTAAGTGTTGCTGAGTTGTGTGGACCTCTTTGTTTTCACAAGGTTGTGGTTTAAGCTTTGAATCCTCTTGCTGTAAGTTGAACGAAGCAGACTTTCTCTTTTTTCTCTTTCTTTTTGCCCAAATAGTCCTTAAGACAACCAGGCTCTGGTCTCCTATGTCATACCACTGACCTAGTTCAGTTCCAAATGTAGTTTTGTCATATCTTTACTTGCAGAAATATTATAGAAGCAGGACAGCTACTGATGAACTCCATGTCTTTCTCCCCTAACAAAAATTGCTTTTACCATCGGAGTTGGGTGGTCAAACAATTTATCATTTTGGTGCATCTTTCTAGAATCTAGATGTTCGGATTGGTTATATTGCAATCGTATGATATGATAAGAGTTGGCACTCGGCACACAGAGCATCATTATGATATTACATTAAACTGTTATGTTTTATGAACATGGCTAGGTCATGTCGCATACCATGAGAAGTTTAGACAGGAGGTTTTTCTTACTGTGGGGTGCAAGCAGAAAGTACCCTTGTGATATTAAACTGTTGTATTTTTTATGTTCTCAGCTTAAGTTGCATACCTCAGACCATTTGATAAGATCAAGATCTTTTTGCTAGAAGGTGTGGTCCAACATGTTCTTCAGCACATGCCTTGCTCTTTTGGAGCTTATTAATTAGAAAAATTATTATCAGCTACGTGGTGATGGACACTGCTCTGTTGAAACTTGTTAGCATTTTCTATTGTTGAAACTTGTCGGCATTTTGATTGTCAAATCTTGTTGGCATTTTGATTGTCAAATCTGGTTCCCCTTCTGAATGCAGGATGATAACACCGAATTCCTTGCCAGGGATGACTACCACTCATGTTTTAATACATATGAAGTTGATGAGGATTATGTCAAATACTGTGAAGAACTACCAAAGAAAATCAAGGTATCCACCATGTGATCAAGTTATTAATAGTTGGTAAACTTAGCCAGTAACATGGATTTGTTTTTGTGCTAATAATCTTTTATCCTTGGACAGTGGATTGGAGACTATGTAGATTTGGATCGGTCTTCTCAGGAGGTACTAATATAAAGCTGGCCTATAGAAAATTATGATTTATAGGTATATTTGTCCATACATAGTGCATATCATGATGATTAACTTTGCTCTTTAGTGGTCAAAAATGGACAACACAGCGTTTTTCCAAGCATTAAAGATTGCAACCAACTTTCGCCATATGACTGTTGCTTTAGCCCAACATGCATACATGGCAAGAAATTTTTTGTTTTATTTAGTTTTGGTTTTCATGGCTGACAGTGGTTTTGACAATTCTATCCTTTCAATTCAGGAGTATGTGTGGGACCTGCGTGAAATTAGCCGCCTTAAGGAATGTCCTTATTTCTTACATGAGATTTGGAAGCTGGTTGCTAAGCAAAAGGTTAGCACCCTAGCTTAATCCATTGTTATTTATAGATAAACCACTAATGGTGTCTATCAGCTGGTTATATGTTGTTTGTTTCCTTCATATGAACATTTCAGATGAATTTCAATGATGCTTTGAAGGCAGTCTATGAAATGGACATGTTTCATAGTTACAAATTTGCCATGGAGGCTGAACTAAATGGAGACAAATTGTTTGGATTGGAATATAGGGTAACTTGTTATTTTGGCTATTCTGCAAGCTCATCTTTTAAGATCCGGTTAATAACTATTTTGCTCGTCTTGCTAATATTTAATTTCTTTTCTCCACGTCTAGTTCTCTATGTGCGCTAAGGATATCTCTGGTGATGTAAGTACAATGTCATGTAGCATATATGTGCAGTCGAAATACATTTCTTCATGACCATAATGTTATATATATTTTGTTATTTTAGGTTGAAGAGGGTAAAGCTCTAGATTTGATTACAAAGGCAGTTTACAGAGAGGTAATCAGTGAAACACTTAAGCTAAAAATGTCTTCTTATTCTACACCCTGCACAATTCTAATTGGTTTTGTTTCCAGTTTCATCACACTCAGACCATGTGTGGGTATGCGGCGAAGAAGATGGATATGGCGAAAAAGATTGGTTTGGTCTAGCTGGTATGTAATTCTCAATTTCTCATAAAGTTATTGCTCTGTATGTGATCAAACTGCCGTCTAAAGGATAGTTGTGATGAAAACATGCAGGCCTCAGAGTCCAGGACCTGAAAAGATGAGACTGACCTAACCAAGGCCTCTGGAGTATTTGCGAGGAAATGAGGCCTTGTCAGCTGAAGTCGGGCCATCTCGTGTTTCACACCACTTGATTAAGATCAGTTATTTATTGCTGCTGCGGTTGACCCCGTTAATTAGTACGAACATTGTGCTTAAGCTCCAAATTAATTGGACCTAGTTACTGCTGGTTTATTTTTTTAACACCTGATGTTCACTGTATTCAACCATGGTTTTCCCGGAACAGGTACTATTGTTTACCAGTACCTCCGTCCCAAAAATAACTTCATTTCTTATCAATGCCACACATATAATAAAACAAAAAAAAAACTAGATAAAATGTACTGTACAAATCGCAGTGCAATTGTCCCCTATTGAAGCACCGCAGTCACCATTCTTTGGTCTATCTAGCGCGCAGATAATGTCCAAGACGCTCAAATAATTTTCTCAGAAAGTTTGTGCTAATCACACATGAACATCGGAGAAATGAAAGGGGCGCACCTTGCGCGGATGCTGGGCAATGCCATGTAGGATAGGAATCGGCGATATGGAAATTTTCCAAAAAAGTCCCCCATTTTGTGCGTAATTCAATATAGGTCCCTCACAAACAGTCCCTCTGAGATGACATTTTATGTATAGGCCGTTATAAAATCCGGATATTTTATTGGTGTTTGAATCTTCTGAAGATGAAGATAAAGATAAAGATTAATTGTTTCACGTAAAACGAGGTGACCTTAACGTGTGATTAATTGAGTTTCAATTATTACAAACTTGAAAAATGGATTTATCTGATATTTTAGAACAACTTTCATATAGAAAATTTTCACACGAAATACACCGTTTAGCAGTTTGGAAAACGTGCCACAAATATCCAAAACTTTATCCTCTGTTTGTAGAGGAAAAGAACGGGGAGGGAAAAATGGCGAATTAGGGCCGCGCTGTAAAAATTGGAAGCCTATGGGCTTTTTCGAAAAAGTACGCCCACTAACCCACTCACCCCCAGACCCTAGTGGCCGTCGCCCGCATCCCATCCTCCCTCTCGTCTCACGCTCTCCCTCTCCCTCTCTCTCCCGCCGCCGTCGTCGAGCGCCGCGTCCATTCTCCCCTCGCGCCGTCGCCATCGTCGAGCGCCGCCGCCGCCGCCTCTGCCTCCCCCTCGCGCCACCGCCTCCACCTAGCCCTAGCATCGTCAACGAGTTCCAGCTGATCGAAGCAGTTATGTATGGGCCCGTGGTGGTTTCCATCGCCGTCCCCGATGACAACGACGACGAGGAGGACTTCATGGACTACACCGACGGCGTGTACCGGGGGCCCTGTGGACCTAACAACGATCACGAGATGCTGCTCGTTGGCTACCACACTACTTAAAAAAAGATTTTTCTAGACGAGACTCTCGTTAGGTTGCAGACGGATCATAACTAACCGTTGGGCCTCTTAATAGGCTACGTTCAAAAATTAATTTTTGCATGTGGACCTCTTAATAGACCGCAGGCAAAAAGAAGCTCATTTTTGTATGCGGTCCCTTAAAAGGTCCGCATGCAAAAATCGATTTTCACAGACGGACCTCTTAAGGAACCACCTAGAAGTCTGACTTGCTATCCAAGGGGCCCGCTATATGTATATGGTCGGCCTCGTGGTTGCGGGCGCCGATGAGGGTCTCCGCGGCTGCTCTCATGACTGCGGCGGATCCCCTGAGTATATTAAGATGGGAAGAATTTAACAAACAATGTTTTTTTTTCGCCGGGCTAGCAAAGGATCCGGCCTGAGTATATTAAGATGGGAAGAATTTACAGAGTTTCATAGCACGCCGAGAAGGCGTGCTATGCCGAAAAAGCAAAAAAACACCTTCTAATTACAACTCACTGGGGAAGATCCCCGAAACAGATCAAAACGCGGTGATCAAGCCCGCAGCCTTCCAAGTTTCCCACTCGTCCTCAATGGTCGCACAGAGGCACGCCGGCGAGACTGCTCGCCCATCGAAGATACGAGTGTTGCGCTCCTTCCAAATTAGCCAAGTCACCAAGATGACACCCACGTCGAAGGATCTCCTGTCATTCTTCGCGATCGTCTTACGGGCTTCGCACCACCAAGAAGACAAATCTTCCACTGGCGTCGAGCAGGGGAGGCCAAGCCGCCCCCTGATCTGCTCCCAGACCTCTCGAGAGTACACGCACGCGCTAAAGATGTGCGCGCAAAATTCGCCCTCGTTGGAGCAGAGATGACATATAGATGCAAGATGCCAGCCACGACGGTGAAGGTTGTCGGCGGTTAAGCAGGCGTCTTTCATCGCACAGAACATGAAGAACTTGCATCTTTCGAGGGCACGGGACTTCCAAATAGCCCTACCAAAGGCACAGCGAGTTCTCCCGGCGGAGAGCAACGAGTATGCCGACTTGACAGAGAAGTCACCCTTCGCCGCCGGCCACCATCTCACCTCATCCCTCGTCCCATGTTCGAGCTACAGGAGTGCCAAAAGATCCCAGAGAGCGAAAAACTCCAGTAGCGCCTGGGCAGAGAGACCGCCCCTGATGTCGGACACCCACGCATTATCACGTAAGCTGTCCGCAACCGACTTCTCCCTGTCCTGGACGAAGGAGAAAAGGATGGGAGCACGGGAAGCAATCGACCCTCCACACGGCAACCAATTGTATGTCCAAAAGAACACCCCTTGACCATTGCCCAGCCGCACGCTGCACCCGGCTGCAAGGCAGTGCGCCACCTTCTTGTCAAGTGGCGGCGCCAGGCTGGTCCAGGGGCGCGACATTGCCATGGCCACCGGGTTCGCAGGGCGATGCCCATGAGCCGTAGATCCTTGATGCCCAACCCCCCATTGTCAATCGGGAGGCAGATGAGGCTGCAGCCACCCGTCGCATTCTCGTCGCCTTTGCAGAGGAAACCTCGTCGCTTTTTCTCAATTTCCTTGATAGCCCAGGCCGGTAGCTCGAGCACAGACATAAAGTACAGAGGGAGAGCCTTCAGAACATGCTTGATTATCGCAAAGCGGGCATCCGGCGCTAACATCTTTGGCTTCCAGCCGGCAAGGCTCTTAGCGAGACGATCCATCATCGGCTGGATCTCCGCTTTTGCCGGTTTGCGCACTAAGAGGGGAAGCCCAAGGTAGATTATAGGAAGCTGCTTAACAAACAATGTTGCACAGTGACAAAAAACTACTCCTCTTCTTGTTTTTTTTAAAACCCCTCGCATCCACTGATTATGGATATGCATTCCTGTAATTTTAAAGTTTATAAGGTTACAATTTATCAAGCTTAAGGCCCTGTTATTTCCTTCAACTCCAAACTTCAACTTCTTCGTTTTCCGTTCGTGCGCTTTTCAAACTATTAAATAATATGTTTTTTAAAATCTATATAAAAGTTGTTTAAAATAATTAAATAAATCTATTTTTCAAGTTTCAGTTGGGTCATCTATACCGACTGCTTTGTATACCACTCACCAACAACTTTCGGTACTCGAGATTTCATATCAGTGGATGTGAGGGGTTTTCATTTTCCTTTTTCGAGAAATGGTAATATAACCTTTAATCAGCTTAGTTGTTGTCTAATTCTACCATGCCTTATGATTTCTACGTGTTCATTGAGAAATTAGATTGTAAGCACATATGCTTAGTACTAAACACCCATAGTGGTTTCGTTTAATTTGAAGCAAGCCATGCAAATATGACATACATTGCCACATTTTCACTTTGGTTCAAGCAACACAAGCCCAGCATGACATGCAATATGTCCTTGTGCTTCCGAGTTCTCGATCGAGATCCTTACTGTTCAACACAATGTGCACATACAACACAATACCAACTGATTATTTTTGGGGGGCATCACGAGTAGAGCCTTACACGCATCGTAATTGGCACGCGGCACAAGGGGCATGTTGATAGAGTTGGGCCACATTCCTTGCATGTCTTGAGCAAGCACAAGCAAAGAAGTTTTGTTAATCACTCATCAAGGTAAAATTTATAGTTTTCCACCAAATTAACCCATAAATTTCACTAGAAATATAGTTATACAGGATCATTCCACAGTTTGATGTTTCACCCACCCATAGAATTCATGCCAGCATAAAAAAACTTACCAGGTGACCACATTGGAAAGCCATGTCCTTTGGATTGGTTAAGCAGATGGGGCAAACCTTGATGATGCCATAAAAGAAAATAAGAACAGTTATATGTCACAGTTCTGGGGAAAAAATATGTTTATACTCATCAAGAGCTACTTGGCCAAAGTGTGCCTACCTGCTCATCAGTGGTATTCTTTCCAAAGCCAGTTGACTGGGAGCTTGCAGTTGAAGGACGTGAGGCTGCAGCATTATCGTTCTCAAGAACTTTGTTTGGAGGAGGAAGAATCCTCAGATGACTGGCAACATGACGCGCATGCTTTCTGTTAATAAAAATGAAGAAACAAAGTGTGTGATAAGGATGCCATGAAACTAATGCAGGACTGAAAAGAACTGAGAAGAGCAAGTACTCAGGAGGTCGGAGGCCTTGAGTTGCTTTATATTGAGAAGGTATTTCCATAAGGGCTGCAAGGGCAAATGCAGCCTCTTTCTTTGGCATATCCTTACTTGTTGACATAATCTCTGTGAAGTTCACAAACTGCAGTAGTTTATTAGTAAGGTTCTAACTTCTAGCTAAATAAATAGATAAGAAATCACTATACAAGTCTCTTCTAGTCAGAAGGTAATGCCAGAAAGTAGATTATTTATATTCAACGTAGTATGATTTCTCACTGGAATCATCAGTTTGCTCACACATAAGTGGAGCAATGTTGAAATTTCGGAATTGAAATGACAAAATAGTAGTATTATAATCACCTGAAAATTGTCAAAAGCTCTGTCAGGAATGCAGTCATCGAAGTGTTGCATCGCATCCCATGGCCCATCTCCCACCCCAACCATCACAATTGAAAGAGGATAGTAGCTGAGCAACCAAATGGGTTTCAGTAAAACTTTAACACCGAGTTCTAACCAAGGACGAATTTAATTTACCTTGCATCAACAATTGCTTGTATAGTTGCTTGCTCTTGCGGACTTAATTTTCCATCCTTTGTATTTGAGGTGGTCACCTACAATTTTTGCTTAGGTAAGTCACATGCTGACAATGCTAGAGAAGTAATTTTCAGAGGCTGTAAACAATTACCTGTCCATCAGCTATGATGACGAGGACATGGTATTGCCAGTTACTATTTTCGACAACAGAAATTGCCGCGTAGATAAGAGGAGCAAAAGAAGTCGGTCCTGCACACACCAGTCGAACAAAATAATGAACAAGGCAAAAAGCACAAAACAGCAGTGCTAGTGGAGTTACCTACTACTTACAAACAGCTTATTGAGTTATTATTATTCACTTACAAACAGCTTATTGAGTTATTATTATTCGGTGAAACACACAAATGAGCTACATTACACAATACCTTTCATTTACAGGAGTTATTCAAAATTCTATGAAATCAAGACCAAATAATAGAACAACGAAGTATATAATCATGATGCCGTGAATAATGAGCAAATAAAGCTGCAAAAGTGATGACTGAAAACTGAGTAGTTTCCAAATTGCTGAGCATTCTCAAGGACAACTCTGTGTGTACTATGCTATAACAATTTGATAGAAGAAATATTGGATATTTTTAAAAACAACTTGTGCAAATAAAATGGCACACCAAAACATTGGCTACTCTAAATCATAATCCATGCTAGAAGAAAGAACAGCTAAATATTGACTGTTCTTTGGTGGTTACTGAAATAAAACAGTAAGTGAAAATCATAACCTGTTACCGTTCTACAATCTGAACTGAATAAAGGGGGGTGATGCCCTTCTTACCTGAAAGGTTCAAATGTGGGACAATTTGCCTATATCTTTCAAGAACCTCTTCAAAACCACGGCAAGAACGACTGTCTTGGTAGAAGCTGAAGACGGACTGATCATGCGTAGAAGCTACATAATGAATTAGATAGTAGCAGTTCATACAGGAAGTATACTAGTGAAAACAAATTTGTAAGGGGAAAAGAGGAAATCCAGATAGAACTTACCATCACCAAATCCAAAACATGGTATCAAGTTGTCATCATCAAAAGGTGACAGTGTTCGCCCAATTATAGAAATTGCTTGCTCATATGGATTAGGGGTGGCACTAATGGCATGCAGAGATTTTCTTCCAAAGGAATATCTGCCTACAGAAATTCAGCAGGGAAAAAAAATGTTTGTTTAAACCAAAACGGATCCTCAAGTAAAATTGATAAAAAGGCTTAAAGGAAACAGCCAGCGTATGTAACAGCAATACAGAAGTAACATCACCTGACCATTCATTGCTTTTGGTGAAGTCAATACCAAGAATCAGATTTGATGACTCAAGACCAGCCTCTCTCAACGCAGCAGTTACCTTCAAAACCAAAACAGGCAACAGGTTATACAACAGTAGGTACAAGCACATGCTGCAGGCATGTTTTTCCTTTAGTGAAGAACATTCGAGCCTGAAAAATAGTGGTAAGAAATTTTGGAGAATATACTTATATCTAAAGGAGAGATCAAAAGTAGCAGATTAATTTGTTTAGACTTGAGACATGAACACGAGAATACTAATTAAAAGATTTTCTGGTACGTGGTCACCTCATCCACTGAGTAGTAGTTGTCAGGAATAAACTTTGGTTGTCCTTTGGCCTGGAATTTGTCCTTAGAAGTTCCAGAGGGAACATGAGCTTGCTGCCAGTGCTTGTGATGAGTCCGTTCGCCCCACATGACCAGTAATGAATGATCTGCAAGCATATCCATAAGTAATTATCGATGTCTTTTGAAATTACTTACACTCAGAAGAAACTATAAAATTTCAGACATTTAGTAGTAATTTGGATGGAAACAAAGAGAGAGAACAGTTCTGGATTGACCACTTGAAATATGGTACGCTACAACTTAAAGGCCAAATCAAAAGGGGGACAGGACAGGCACTTGTACATAAGCAAACATTGTAATAAATTTATAAGCTGCTTAACCGTAATTAACAACAATTATGATGGGTAGAAATCGATAAGCCGCGGCGAGACATCTTGGAACGACACAGTAGTAGTAGCTGCTGGCCAAACACAGATGGAATGAAAGTATATATAGATGGATAAAATTCATGTTGAATTCAGCTAGTAGTATTACTCCTCCAGTTACGAGCTCTAATTAAAAGCATGATATATAGGCCCAAATTGAATTTGCGTTGAACAGAGCAGAAATTAATTCCTAATAATTAAGAAACAGAAAGAAGGAATCCCGTCCCGAGGAAAGGGAAAGACGCATGTTAGCAGTTACCAGGCAGACAGAGACGAGACCCCCGGGAGCAATTGATGGATGGAAAATGGATCCCCAAACCAAACTAAAGAAAAGCAAAGCACGGAGAGAGCAGAAGGACGCCGCTGCTAGCTGCTGCTGGTGAGGAAGGTCGCAGCGGCTGGACGGCACAGCCACCACACCACCACCAGCAGCGAAGCTAGCTAAGCTTTGCCCTTGCCCTTGCTTGTGCGGTGGCAAGAGTCTGGAGTCTGGAGTCTGGACTGGAGAGAGGAGCTGGATTAGCGAATGGTCAACGAACAAGGCTGCTTATGTAGTATGCGTCAATTTGGAGAGACACCCTCTGATTCTTCTTCTGAGATTCTCCTAGGTGAACATTGCGTGAAAGCAACCATCACGGGAATGATGATGAGTGGCAAAGACGCACACACTACACTCGTCGTGTCATCGTATTAATCTCTGTTAGTCGAAAAAAGTAATTCAAGAAATTGCGCCTTTTTTTTCCTACTGTCGTGTTTAATTACATCTCCTTTTTGCTAAGTAATGATGATGTTTCGGGAGCACAAAAAAAAAAGAGATTATATTAGTATTAAACCCCCCAAAAAATACACGCCCGGTGGGACTCGAACCCACAATCGCCTGATTAGAAGTCAGACGCCTTATCCATTAGGCCACGGGCGCTTACATGGCTGATGACGAAGAACAATTAACTACAAACAAAACTTTGGTGATGTGTGTTAGTTAAATGATTGCGTCATCAATTTAAAAGGACAGCAGTTAATTGTGATGTGTGTTAGTTAAATGATTTCATCTCATGCAGGAACCACCACAAAACACATGCCCCTAGTGATCAGGGCTCATTCGGAATGGAGGAAATGTGTACGAAAAATGGAGGATTGATGATTCCTTTGATTTGAATTGGGTACTGCAGATGCATTCGTTTCGAAGGATTGACTACCTTGAATTCCAGAGAAACACTATTCCTTGCCCATGTTTTCACAGGAAAAAAAGAATTCACTCTAGCCTTTTTGTTGTAAGAATCCTGCACACAGAGGAACAAGAAATTTCTATGTTTTTTATTTCTCTGTCTTACACAAATAATCCTATCATATTCTTATGTTTTTTCTATTCTTACGTTTTCTCTATCCTGTATTTCAAAGAAGCCCTAAAATTATAATTACTGTTCAATTGGTGGATACATCGGATCACAATACATTTGCACATGATTCTCCATGTCAAAGGCAGGAATTAAGCACCACGATGTGTATCGTGTCAAGTGCTTAGTGAACCACGTACCGGTATATAACCAATTAATTTATAGCACACCGGCAGATTGATCTTCAAATGCAAGCTAAGTTGCCGGGACCTCAGCCATTCCAGCTCCCATAGTCCCATTCTTAGCATTCCAGTGACATATGGTCAATGCATAAATTTCAATTTACATTTGGGATGTAATATGGTTGCACAGTGTAAAAATGGATAAAACTACAGATAATAAACAGTAGCACCAATATCCTTTTTATTCTTAATACTAAAGAAAATGTTCTTTCGGCCACCTTTTGCTTAGTTGTCCAGCTTTGCTTCGCTATTGTCTCCCCTGTGTTGTGCAGTGACCTCTAGGATCTTGGCTCTAGTCCTGTGTACCTACAAGTAAATAATACAAGAAAAATTAGAATCCACAAATTTGTTCCCATTATACAGATGTATATGAATCATGTCCCACTGTTGAGAAGTGTATGCGTACTTTTGGTGATCAAACCGATATCTTGTGCGATTTGCAACTTGTTCCTGGCGTAATCCAAATAAGTCTCTGGTTTTGGATTCTGAAGATAAAGTTCGCCTCATAATTAGCAATAAGACCGATTCGGTGAAGGCACTCAACAACATAATCAATTATAGGAAAATATCAACTACTACCCATGATAGGTTTTCTTGATAGGGAAATAAATCAACTAACCATTTTTATAATGACCTCTTTGATCAAATTGACGAGCTTCATTTTCTGGCACCTACACATAGATGTTCCATCAGTGTGAAGAACATATTCCAGTTGGGCATGAATCTCATGCAAAAGCACGCTTACCGTTTTGTCAATGCAAGCCACTTAGATGTTGTACTGGACAACAGAAACAAAAATATGATAAAGATGGATGGATTGACGAGTTGAAAATCATCCTGATGTAACAAAACTGAGAAGAGGAACCTACATCTTCCTTCATCGAACGGAATCTCACTTGAGTATTGTCAAGCTCATCCTTAATATCATCATTGCGCAAGGGAAACATATCTTCTCTATAAAGTTCCGACAAAGCATCAGTGAATTCCATCTGACAGAAGATGAAATAGCGTAAGTATACATCACTAAGTAAGAATATAAAGCAAAGAACGGACAGAAAAAGAAGCACTATAAGTTGCATAGTTATGCACATTGAGGTAATCTAACCTTCTGCTTAGCAACCCGCTTCCAAACCTCAAAATACACACCATCAAAATCCTTGTAGATATAACAATCAAACCGCATGCTCCATATATGTTACTGAATTAAAAGATAGTACTATTGTTAAATACCATCACCTCTTATGCTTGCCAACTAAAATTAATAGGAGGAGGCATTACCTTGAAACCAGCCATAACTAGCATTGCAGAAACAATACGAATGCGTAGTGTGATCTTCAGTGCTTGAAGGTAAACTATATTGTTAACTTTGTCCCACTAAACAATGGAAACAGTTGCCATCAATTGATGCATTATAACATAAATACATTGCATAATAGTTAATTAGGCACAAATGGCTTTTGGAATGGTTACCTGACCCATGGTTACCCTATCCTCAACTGCGACGAGTACCAGATAATCTTCAAACCACTGCCATGTGAATAAAGGCCATCAGACACGGATAATTAGATGGCACATGGCCAGTATTGCCACCTTGAGTCAATCATACCTTAGTCTCATTTGCTAGCTCTTCACAGAATTTGACATATGCTAGATCACTCTCATAGGTATTATAATTTGAGTGGTATTGATCCCAGTCCATGTACAAACCCTGCACAACGAATAATACATCGTCCATTAATTGCACAAGTGGCATCTACTATAGCATCATCCATTATAGCAACACAGTTGGTTGTACCAAGAACTGACAGAAATAAGCAAGCATTAATTCTGTACTTGTGACATGGAGGAGTCAAGTTCTGACACGACGATACCTACATTATCACAAAGCACTAGCCTCTGGTAATCATCAAGGCCAGCGCACTCGAATCGTTCAGGATCAAAGTACCATTCAAGACTATCCTCATAGTACTGGAAATACCCCTTTTCATAAAGCATTTCAGGAGAGTACTTTTCAGTTTTGCAATGTCCAGTTCGCCAATCTCGCCACCCATTGATAACTGCAACAGAAGACAGATCAGAGAGTAATTTTAACATAAAGCAGAGAAGATGCATCAAACAAAAACACGTACACAGGATTTGGCTCATCATATCTACAGATAATGATGATGATAAGAGTAAGAGATAGTGAGATACACACACTACCTGATAACCTATGATGCGGTAGAAGGCTAGCCGCTCCTGCAACTGACTGAGATCCTCTGGCTCACTGTATTCAGACCAATGGTCATCATCATCAACAGGATGGTCGTGGAGAGAGAACAGCTGCCGGAAGTGGTAGGAGACTTGCTCAGAGACGGCATCCTCGTCCATGTCGAGGAGCTCTTGTACAGTCTTGCCGCCGAGATCGCCTGAAGAAGAAGAAGAAGAAGGTTCTGGATTCTTCCTCCCTGCCGCCATTGCGATTGCTCTCCGTCGTCAAGCTCCCGACGCAAATCGAACCGAGGCCTAAAAGGCGGGGAATTGGTGGAGACGCTTGCGTGTCAGGACCGAGAGGATCGCGAGGGGAGGGGGAAACCTAAAAAGTTGGATGTGGCGATGTGCGAGTGTAGGCGAGTCGGAGAAGCGGGAGACGCCTCGGCTTTTTGGTAGCGTACGCTGGAGTCCTGGAGGACTGCTTGGGCCGGGCCGAGGAGCTTGTATAATTTTTGGCCCAATCTTTGGCGCTTTGGTTTGGGGGTTTTAAAAAGGTTATAATATTTTCCATACATACTAATGTTACAGTTTGGAACTTGAGTTTTCAGTGAGTTTCAAACCCCAAACAGAAGCTCGAAATCTGAAAAATTATAGTCTCAGTATTCACATATTCGTGGATGCAAGTCTGCTTGTTAGGCTATTGACAATGGCAGCAATTAGCCTTGCTTAAAAATACCAAAAAGAAAATAATAATAATGACACGCCGAAGTGGTTGCGCGCATCAGTAGTAAGTATGTGGCATGGACCAAGCAAACATGAGCGCAGATAGCTGCTGGACCAAACAACTACAAGTGGCCATAAGACCATTGCATCATGAAACGCAGTCATGATTCATCCATTATATATTCCAACCTAAGAGAACCACAAAAAGGTACAGCGGATGAAAATCGGTCAAATTTGTGTTCTTTTTTGTCGAACAGTACTTATTGCCAGGTTAATTGACATCCCGTTACAACCAATTAACAAGAATCGCGATCTTCAGCCACAATGGCAGGTTGATCAATTAGATAGATCTCAAACGCTTCAAATGCAAGCTACTCGACCTCAGCTAGGTATGTCGGGCTTTTGATATACAGCTTCTAGGCATTCTTTAGCCCGATGAACTTTCGACTGGAGATAGAAGCTCCCATTCTTAGCATTCCTCTCAAACATAGTATCGTATTTCTGCAAAGTATTTCAACAAGACAGAAATTCAATGCTAGTTTCTGGCTAGAGCAAATGACCGCCATGTGCTTTTAACAGTCTTAATTGGCATGAAATTGACACAGAAGAACAAAATCCCACTTGCTGGAACGGATCAAGTTAATGGAAGCATATTGTCACAAACCTGGACGATCTCTTCCCAAGTCGACTTTTCGCTGATACCTAGTATTTGCCGAGCTTCTTGCTCAGTCATGGCCTTGCTAGCCCTTCGAATACCATTTATAGCTTCCTGGGCAGCTCCAGTTTTGTTTGCATCTACAGGACAAAGGTAGAAATTATTAATTTCATTAGGGAATGCGTGGCATTCATGATGTAGTCAAAAGAGATGTAAAGGAAGCAAATGCTTCCATATAAATTGGTACTCGCATACAAAGTAGGCTACTTAAGCTATGTTGAGCAACATTTAGGATGGACAGCAAAAATCACTGATTGCCTTTCAGAAAAAAATGTGTGCCATGGAACATTTAGCAATGCAGTCACAAACTCACAGATGTCGCTTTAGATAATAATAAAAAATTAGATGTTTTAGCATAAATATTGGTAGAAGGTTATGGCAGGAAAAGCTATGTTCAACAATATCTGTACTGGAAAATTTTCAGACAGATCACATCATAGGCAATCAACAGAAGAGCTAATCTTCAAGCAAACTACCTGGAACAGTGTAATATGCGAGATCCCATTAACTCAGTCATGATCAAGAATCATCAAAAGTTACAGGTTACAAACACAGCCTAAAATTGTTGTATGATCCACATAGGCATAAAAGGATGTGAACTAAAGAACCATGATGCAAAGCTGAATCAAGTTGAACGCACCATTTTAATTTTTATCAAATGGTTATTTAAATCATCAGATGACTTCATTTATCAATACACAACAACACTTATTTGTAGTACAAGCAGTCAGTGATAAATATATGAAAGAAACTAACAGACTGGAAATAGCACATGCTTGTTACTAGTATACAGATGGCAATAAGAAAAATAACACAAGTTATTTCTTGTCCATTAATTTGATAGCAAGTTAGTCTTTGGTATCCTCATTTTGACTGGCAAAAAAATTCGTGATAAATAGTGCCCAGCACCACCATACTTGCTAACAAAAAACCACAAGGAACAGGACAACATGCTGCGTATGTTCAGAATACTCAAAATACCATTTGGGCCGCACAACTATGATTAAGTCACAACGAATCCAATTAACAACAGCTATTACTGTGACCATCAATCACGATTTGTAAAACGGCATGTTAAGGGTACCAGCAGCAAGATTGAGATTGAGTAAGAGATGGGATACTCACTGACGATGGCTTGGCGATACGCCTGGACCGCGGCCCTGCCCAGCACGGTCCCGCCGATGACGAGGAGATTCGCGAGAAGCCTACCAGCCTGACAAATTAGGAGTTTCAAAGAGGTAATTAGAAGCATGGGGGCATTGGGGCTAAGTTCTAAAAGGGGAAGGATTAACAAGAACAAATCACTAGTAAAAATCAAATCCGAAAAAAGAAAATCCATTATCAGCATACCATCTCGCTGTACCCTCCTCTTCCTTCGCTGGAAGCGGCGGCGGCGGAACCCTAGGTGTGACCTCGACGTGGGCGCTCGCGGTGGGGGCGGCGCAAGCGGCGAATCCCAATGGGCGGGGAGGCGCACGGGAGAGCGCGCTGGCGTGTTGCTCCCGCAGAAGCTGGAGATGACGGCGGCGAATCGCTCGCTGGTCCACTCTCTCTCTCGGCGGCGGCGGAGGCGGCGGTGGCTTGGTGTTGGTGTCGGGTTTGGCTTTGTGAATCGAGTTGCGATGCGAGGAGGAGGAGCGCTCGGGTTTGGCTTTGTGGCTTCGGCCTCATCTTGGGAAGCACGAAAGACTAGTGGTAGTGGAACAAGGGAATTTTTAGCATTTTTAATTTTTATTTTTTAAAGATTTACACAAATAATTTTAGGTTTGAAAAATTTGCAAAACTAATCCCCAATCGCTAAAATCGTCCTCCCAGAGGGCGACAAGGGGCCTAACTGTAAATTTTCAAACCCTTTGCATCGGTTTAATTGCTTAAAAACTAATAATACTTATTCGACACTCAAAACGATCTTAAATGAAAAAGTTGTTAACTATAAAGTTGTAGATCTCACATCCGATATCGTTTAAAATGTAGATCTGATATTCTTTTAAATAGGTTTTAGATTTTGTAACGAATATTTGGATATTTAAACAATTTTAAATGAAAAAGTTATTAACTATAAAGTTGTAGATCTCTGTGAGATCTACAACTTTATAGTTAACAACTTTTTATTTAAGATCATTTAGAGTGTCGAATAAGCATTATTAGTTTTTAATCAATTAAAACCGATGCAAAGGGTTTGAAAATTTGCAGTTAGGCCCCTTGTCGCCCTCTGGGAGGGCGATTTTTAAAAATCGCCCTCTGAAAGGATGATTGGGGATTAGTTTTGCAAATTTTTCAAACCTAAAATTATTTTTGTAAATCTTTAAAAAATAAAAATTAAAAATGCTAAAAATTCGAACCCGCACTAGGTTCGGCCCAAAGGTACAATCTATTACTGGGCCTACATACAGGCCCATTACATGTTATAGATTCTTTTTGTTTTTTGATTGATGAAGAGTATTTTATATTGTACTCCTGCTATCAGATCAGATTGAATTCATTCATATAACAAGTGAGATTCTCTCTCTAAACGATAACAAGTGACGTTGGTTTATACAAGGTGTATTTTGGTTTTTTAAAATAATTCAAATCACATAATTTTGACCAAGAATTAGTGAAGAGTATAAATATATATTTAGTATTGATAGTTTCATATTCTAAAGTGCTTTCATAAAATTTATTTTTATAACTTCTCAGAGGAAATCAATGGTAAAAAAATCCCTTAACACTTCTCTATAATAAAATACTCCTGCTTAGAAAACAACTTCTTCTCTAAAATAAAATACCCCTGCTTAGTAAACAACTTTAAGTAGTATATATAGCATGATCATCCGTTCATAGAATTGTTAGTACTTCCTTCATCTCAAATTCAAATTACAGGGCGTCCTTATTTTTGAAAATTTAATCTCAATAACTTTTGATTAATAAACATAATTATATTTATACTAAGTATTACACATGTTATCTCATTAGATTTATGTCTTGAAATACTTTCATGAGTTGTCAGTTTTATTTTTGTTGGGATTATAACATGAAATTAATTAATAGTCAAAATATGTTATTGAACACTATATAAAAAAATATAGGCTTTATAATTTGGAACGGAGGAGTACATCATTGCCACGCTGGTCTCTTTGCATGAAGAGAAGATTTAGTGAAGATACTCCTTGTTTGATCACTGTGTAATCCGGCGTACCTATAAATTTCATCTTAGACAGAACATTGTACCTTAATTTTTCGGAAAATTCTATCTTGTTGTGCTTGTAATTATATGAACCTTCATAAATTTGATTTCAGATAAGCATGTCCAAGTTATGTGAAATGTTGCATGATAAATATAAAAACTTACAGTGGATGAACAAGAGATTGGTGGTACTGAAGTACTGATATAACTTCAGTTAATCATGGTGACATACATTTTTGCCCTGTCCTCACGCCCACGCTGAATTTTCTACAATTTGATCCTTTACGAAAACTTATTTTACAAATAGATCTCTGAAAAAACTTATTTCAACAATGATCCTTTTTGGGACACCGTGATCCAACGGGACAGCACCAACATCCCTGGCGCCGTCACCCTGCCACCGTGACAAACCCGGCGGCCCGACACTGACATGGCAGTAGGAGGGCGCCAGCAGTGCTGGCGCCGCCCTCCCCACGACGACGTCATCATCGCTGGCGCGCTCCTCCAGGTGATGTCTAGCACTTAACTGCGTGAGCCTTACCCCTTTCCCCTTCCCCGCCCATTCGCCCCTTCTTCCAGCCCAAGCAGCATTCTTGCTCTCTCTCTCCTCTCTCCTTCTCAAATCCACTCAAGGTTTATCGGTGAGAGACTTTATATTCTTCGCTATTTTTGTTTTTTTGGCTGTGTTTATTTAGGTGAGTTGGGAACTCATTCCTTCCGCACGAAAAACTGAACGACTCATTAACACATGATTAATTAAGTATTTACTAATTTTTTTAAAAAATGGATTAGTATGATTTTTTAAAACAATTTTTGTATAGAAACTTTTTGCAAAAAATGCACCATTTAGCAGTTTGAAATGCCTGCGCGCGAAACACGAGAGAGAAGTTGGGAACTCATTGAACCGAACACATCCTTTATAGTCTAAACAAAAGCAAAAAAAATAGTAGATTAGTTTTCTGTGGTCCTATGAACCTTTGAACCTTTTTTTACTAGTACTGCTTAGTTGCTTATTGAGTTTTCTGTTATATCGTTGTGTCGAGTTGTTGGTATTAGCGTTCCGTCGTTTAGAGTTTTGAGTTTGCCTCCATCATCACTATTATCGCTCTCACCGCCATCGCTGTCACCCACCAAATCTCTTTCCGTTTTATGCAAAATCTGTTTCTTCTTTGGAATCCAATTGTCTTTGAGTCTGCCACCAAAACATCCATAATTCGAGTGTCCTTCCATAAAACAGCCATATTTTTTTCATACAGATTCGGAATCAGATATATAATATATCCATGGACATCTACAGAAAAAGTTACATTCGTTGCTCCCCAGCTTCGTCGGGTTCAGCGAAATCAAAATCTCAAAATTCCGCTTGCAAGATTGTGTTTTCGAGGTGAGAAGCTTCGGGACCCATTTCGATAGAACTTTGAAAAATTCTACGGGCCACATATTTCGTCCGTTCGAGCTTAAATTTTCTGTGGTTAGTTCCTGCGTGCTCCTATGCGTGAAAAAATAAAATAAAAATAGAAAGTTACATCTCTCTCGTCTACACTAGAGAGAAAAAAGAGAGATTGGGGGGGAGGGGAACGGCGCTAGCAATGCTGGCGTCCTTCTTCGGCCACATCAGTGCCAAGTGTGCCACGGTGATACCTTAGCGCCGTCCAATTGAACCACGACGCCAATCACTTTAGCGTCCAAAAAATAACCATTTCTGGGATAAGTTTTTCTAAGGATCTATTTATAAAATACGTTTTTTATAAAGGATCAAATTGTAAAAAATCCATCACCCCCACACGCCATGAGGAACACCAACGAGGTGGTTGCCGGCGCGACGTTAGACAGTCAGGGCTAGGAGTCCGGCGGCGGCATCTACTACTCGTCGCCATTGAAGAGGGAACGTCAAGTCGCCCACCCTTGCTTCAACATGAAGGTCCTAGCGTCCTTGTGCATCAGCACCTCCGACTGCACATTCCCGTGAGGCCCGGCCGCCATCACCATCAGCTGGTCGTTCAAGGCGAACGAAAGGAGATGAAGGGATCCAGTTTGGGACTTCGGGCTCGGCACGTTTGATCGAGGCGCCACGCCGATGAAGCATCATGCGTGCGATCAGCGGGGAAGACGGATGGAGGAGTGCGCCCCGTGGGATTCATTGCACGAGGACGGCCGAAAGAAGGTGGATGACAACGGAAACATTTCGCGGACGAAAACGGTTAGGTGACGTAGGTTAGATTAGATTAGATGTATATAGATTAATAAGGTATATATCTCGCAATACCTTAACTAAAATCGGTCAAACTGTCAGTCATGAAACGTCGTCGGTCTGTGTTTGGGCCTTCACTCTGCCATCGTCCCCACCGTAATTGTTGCACTTGTACGTGGTGGCGCACACAAGGAAGTAGCCCAAGTTGACGGCGGCGAGCACGGCGAGCGTCCAGTACACGATGTCCAGCCGCGACGCGTTCAGGTCGTCGGGCAGCCACGTCGTGCTCCGCCTCACCGCGTCCACCACCGCCGTGCTCAGGTACGACCCCGCCGCGATGAACAGCGGCGGCATCGCCGTCGCCGTGCTGCGCAGCGCCGCGGGGAACTCCCCGTAGAACAGCGCCGTGTTCCCCGGCAGGTGGAGCGCCTCCTCCGCGCCGGTCAGCGCCAGCTGCGGCACCAGCCACAGCGCCGACATCGGCACGACCACGCCGGCGGCGGCGGCGCGGCCGCGCGCGGCGCCGATCCGTCTCCGCTCGACGAGGGCCGCGACCGCCATGCTGGCGACGTTGATGGCGTGGCCGAGCCCGACGCGGCGGAGAGGGGTGATCGCGAGCTTGCCGCCGGCACAGAGCGGCGCGGCCAGGCGGTCGAAGATCGCGGCGGTGAGGACGAAGGCGGCGAGCACGGTGACCGTGACGGAGGCCGCCGGGACGGCGAAGCGCGGGCCGACGGCGCGGTCCATGGTGAGAGCCTGGAGGACGGTGAGGCTCACCTGCGCGTTGACCGTCACGCTGACGAGGATCCCCGACGACCAGAGCGGCAGCACGCGCACCACCGACTTCAGGTCTTCCACCTGCTGCACCGTGCACAGCCGCCACGGCTTCGCTACCGACCCGTCCTCCTGTCTCGTCTCCCCCGGCGCCACCATGGCCGCTCGGTTCAAAAACCTAACAAATTTATTCAAAATTCGTTCATGTTTTTGAACAATCTGTATTAATTATTTGAATACCTGAATCTTTCACTTGGAGCTTGGTCAGCTCGTGGCTGCTGACTCGTCGTCGTCTCTGCGTCACCATTGCATCCATGGTAATATTGGACTCGTGAACCCAAATTCGCCGTCGTTTTCCTCGCCGCGGCGACGGCGACCCTAGCCAGGGCCGTAAATGGGCTCCCATTCGGGATGGGCCGGCGGTAGTGGCGGGAGCCGAGGAGCAGCGCGGCGAGGCCCAGACCGGTGGTGGCGACGCAGACGCCGAAGCCCAGGGCCCAGCTGACGCCGTCCTGCACATAGACAAGGACAGTGTCGCCGGCCGCGTAGGAGGCGTACAGGAACGCGAAGTAGCAGCTGAAGAAGCCGCCCTGCCGCCGCCGCGGCCGTGGCTCCTCGCAGGCGAACTGGTCCGCGCCCAGCGCCGCCATGTTGTACCTCGTGCCGCCGTTGCCGGCGGCCAGGAGGCACAGGGCCACGTAGAGGACGGCGGATTGCACGGCGTTCGGCGGTTCGCACGACGTCGCGGTGGAGCCCCCGCCGCCGCCGGCATGCTGGCACGGTGCCGGGAGCAGCGACGGGAGCGTGGCCGTCAACGTGAACAGCACAAATGACTGCATGCGCAATTTGCTCACGACATTATTGATTTTCACGAGCGGATTTACCGTATAAATAGGTTTTCCTGGCATTATATGACCCGAGACAATCTTTGTTTTAAACCACCATCCATAAAAAGATTATGGCATCTTAAAAAATAATTTTTTATTTAATTTAACGGTATAATTGGCTAACCAACGAATCAGGTAGGGTTAGCCACTCACTCCCTTGTAACAAGTATTGACGATGACACGTATCATAATGATGATGTTGCTTACGAGGAGAGAGAAGGCGAGGCCGGCGACGACGACGGGGTAGGAGCCGAAGAAGGCGTCGGAGAGGGCTGCGCCGACGACGGGGGCGAGCTGCATGCAGCCGCGGACGACGTTGGAGATCTGGGCGGCGTGGATGGGCTTGACGTTGTACTTGTGGAGGAGGTAGACGATGAGGTTGCTGCTTGTCGCGCTCATGGCCATCCCCAACCCTACCACGCTTCCTGCACACATAATAACATTTTTTTGCACACATCCACATGCACAGATTTGTGTGTCGATTACAACTAGTTAATTAGTACTACTCAAAATGAGATTGATGCAAGTACGTAACGTACATGGCAGATGGTAATTAATGGTATGACCTGCGAGAAACGGAAGAGTGATCCAGCCTCCTTTCTTCGTGACAGACGCTGGGTGTTGGCTTTCATGGTCGGATGCCATACTTATGAGATCGATATGATCGATCCCCTAATTAAGCTAGCTTGGTGTAATTAACTGGATTAGATTGTGACTAATATATAACCAGTTAATTATAATTATAAGTGGCAGAGATTAATTAATTAACCAATCGAGTTACTTGGTCATGGAACTGAGATGGACGCATGCATATTGAAATATATAGGCATGCACACATACATAATGTATGCACACACATGAGGTGAAGAACAAAGGATCTATCGACCGATCGATCGAAGGTAGTGCACGTACAATGATGAAGGGAATAACTTCACATGGCGGCTAGCTGACCCTAAGCTATACAGATCTACCTATATAAAAACACTGTAGTATTTCCATTAGCTACCGGTGATGTATCATATCTTATCTGCAGCCGTGGAGCTAAAGCGTAGGTCTGCCACTAACTCTAATGAGATGAGAGGATATATACCTCCATTTTGTCACAGGATTTACTAACTAACGACGATTATATTCGATCGAGCTGCTTTGTGTTATTATTATTGGCATGAATCGATGCAATGCATCTGTCGATCTATAGTTACTTGCTATTTTTTAAAAAAATATACAGAATTTGTATAGACATATATGACATATTTTAGTACTGAGATATGTTATATTTATTTAAAAAATTTTATATTTTAGAAGAAAGGAAGCAGCAGCAAGTTAATCGAAAAGTTGAGCAAGCATGCGGCCAGATGTGTGCACGGATGGACCCGGCATGTCGTGTCGTCTCTCGATCGAATCGAATTAGTTTTCGCCAAGGAATTGAAGCAATGGCAAGACGACTTCCGCCAAACGACGACCGATAGTATGATCGATTCGATCGTCGATGGTTATAAAAAAAAAAAAAGAAAAAGGAAAAGAATTCGTCGATCGATCGTGATGGCGCCATGAATGTCGACACCCATCGATCGCTGTTGGCCGTTGGTTGGGCCGGGCGGGGCCTCGAGATGCGTGCCACCGCGCGCGGCACGGGGGATGAGCACATGGCTGTCCTCATCCTCTGCAGCAGGGGCCCACCGTGCCCGGTGCATTGCAAACGCTGATTACTAATTAACCCATGTCTGCCTGCTTAATTCTCGCCGAGACGCCGTCGATGAACTTCCGAGCTCCGACCAGCCATGATCGTCGCATGATAAGCTAGCTCATCACGCGTGGTTCCCGTTTAGCGACAAAGTGATTACGAATTAATCATGCACCTCTCTTATACTCGCTCCGTTTAAATAAAAAAAAAGCATTTCTAGGTTGTTTGTGGCTCATTCGAAATATAGGAAAATAAAATAAAAACACAAATAGAAGAAAATACGTGGGAATCAAATGCCATGTCATATAAAACTCTACTACATGAATATTGAAGATGTAGTAATGTATTGAATTGATCGTTTGGATACTTCACGACAAACTCAGGAATTTTAGAGAAAAAATATCATTAGATCAAGTAGAGAGATGGTGCCTTAGATTTCTTCAAGAAATTTAAACCATAAGATTTGAAATCATGCTTAAAATCCACCAAAAAGGTGATTTGAAGGCAAAGGATTCCCATGAAATTTTTTTCAACAAAATCTTATTAGTCAAATTTTGAATTGCTTTGGTTATACATAAAGTAATGAAGTAAGAACCCGATTGACTAAAAATGTTTGAATTCCCATATATCAGAACCAGTGTCCCAAAAATATATTTAAAATTTGAATTATATGAATGTTTATACTTTATTCGTTCCAGAATAAGTTAATCTTACATAATATAATATATCTTAGTACTACTTTAGATTTATAGTACTAAATATATTACATCTCATGCTAGATTAAGTTATTTTGGGATGAAGGTAATATTTGGAAACAGATATAGGGAGTACAGTATATATGCGAAGAAGATCAGTATAAACAAATTCTGATTATGGTTTTAAGTACTTGTGAGAAAATATTTTTGGAAAGAATGCTGCTAGTACAGGTCATACCTAAATCGTTATAAATTCAGCAAGTTTGCTTAACAAATTACTAGCAGTACAGAAAAAAGATGCAGTACAGCCGGGGTACAACCACATGGGTACGTATGAGCTCATCATGTGTGTGTCCCAAATATCCAATCACACTGCCGCCGGTGACCGTCGATTAAAGCTACCTCCTGTAGCGTGTATTCATAGCCGTCCTTTTATTTGGTGTGTATGCGATTTTGTACACGCTGCTATAGCTACTTGTCAGCTGTATAATGCTCAGCTGTTTCTTTTTTGGTTTGTCGTGATTTCATGCATATCCCAAGTCTGCAAATAGCTCAATTAGTGTATCCTTTTATTTCAAACTACCCAATCGCTACAACTTGAAAAATATCATTCATATTTGTATCCTTTTATTACTATACCTTGGTCATCCAAAAAATTGAATCGTATCGATAATATCAGACACGTCCACATCACATTATATCTGTTCCTCTTTGTAACCCCGTGCCTGTTGCTATCAGCCAAATTATTATTGGATTATTATTATTGGATGGTTAATTAGATGACAAATCCGACCTCACCTGCTGCCATCGCTAGGCCAAGAAGCTAACCCTTTGAAGTATTGAACTATATGAAGTTAAACCAAAAGGCATTTTTTTCCCCTAGCTAGCTGCAGATCCAGGTTCAGATCAGCCTAGCTGGACGAGTGTGCTAGCTAGCTACCGGCCGGCGTTCGAGACGACGTCTCGCCGACCGGCCGGCCGTGGCGGCGCCGGCGTCCATGGACTGCGCGGTGGTCCAGATCGTGATGCAGGTGGTCCTGAGGAGGAGCATCTGCAGGCTGCAGGAAGTCTTCGGCATGGCGATGGAGCTCGGCGCGGCGATCCTCGCGGCGGTGCGGTTCTCCGGCATGGCTTCCCACCGGCCGACGACGCCGTCTTCGCCGGCCACATCAAGGACGACGACGACGACGACGTACTACTACTCACCGGTGGCGGCCTCCATGATCGGCATGTCCAGGCTTGACAGGCACTAGCTAGGGTGAGCCACAGATCATGCTTTGCCCCCATCATTCGTTAAATAATCATCGTTTGTTAATTGGAGAATCAAATTGAGTTGAGTACTGTTTATACAATTAGCGGCATATATGGATATGACGATGGTCAATTAATTGTTTGAGAAACTAAAGTTGCGTGGCGACATACAAATGATTATTTCGTTGAGATTCAATATATGTTTCTTACTAGCTACCTGTTAATATTTTCTTGTGCGTTCATTTGATTTTTTTTTCAGTTTGCTGATCTTGATTTATCTGTATGTAATCGTATTCAACCTTAACTACCAAAAAGGTTAACAATACAGTATATTGGCACTTTGGCAGATCTCTGAACTTCGAATTCAGATGTTAACAAAAACAGGAAGGGGTCGATTATGCATAGGTCGAACAGATTAGCTAAAGATCATTTCCTCTGAATTTAGAGATTAATTAGGGTCTTCCTTGAGAGAAATGGATTAAAATACGAGCCAAATCACTATATATTGTGGCAGCATATATGTGATGGTCTGTTTTTTCCTGAGATTCGTTTCAAAAAATATATGAGACATATTTTGTTTCATCAAGATAAACTTTGACTAGTAAACACTTTATTAGGATATATGCTCTATCTCTGTTTAAAATGCAGCTATCTAGTGATGATGGACACCGATCCTCCTGTTCAAAATTCATATATATAGTAGTAGCTAAAATATGTGTCTAATAGTGCACCAGTTAGTTATATTTTGGAACGAAGATAATATTTTTTTATATAAAAATGAATATATTAGATTCGTATTGAAATGCACTTACTTAATCCTGATTATTTGTATAAAAATGATATCCTAATAGAGTAACATTAGTTAAAACATTATCATAACGAAATAAAATACGTTTTATATTTTAACGAAAGGAATATTATATTATATATATTCCATTTTTCCCTACGTATAATCCATTTATATCCAGGCCTAGCCGAAATGATTGCTATCTTATGACTAATAATTAAGTAATGAGTGTTAGGTACATACGTGTGCGATACTAATGCAATTGGTCAAGATTCATGATTTAAGAATTAAGGTCGAAACATAAATTGTGTCCACTAATAATAAGCATCTGAAAACAATTGCGTAATTAAATATATATATATATCAGCAAAAAATATGCAGAAAAGAGGAGCAAAATGAATTATTGCTCTGAGTATGTATAGTAGACATGGACACATGCATGGTGGTCTTCCTTGAGAATACGATCTTGTAGCGGATCGATCGTATGTTTGTCTTGAGGTCCCAAATTAATTAATTTGTCTATGGATGCATGGATAGCTCTATTGATTTAGATTTCTCCTATATATACTAGAATTTGAGTGAAGTTTCTCGAAGGGATTCTTATGAAACCTTTTATGATCAGATCCGAGTATCCGACGCTTCTCAATGAGCATCGGACGTTTTTGTTTTCAGAATGACGTGGCCTAACGAAAAGCCGAGAAAAAATATTTCTTTCATTACTTTAGATGCAAGATCTATTTCATTGAGATTCAAAAGATACGTTTTTCACTACGTACCAGTTGTTAGTTTCTTATGTGTTCCCTTTAGTTTTCCAAACTACGATTTGTGTGTGTGTAATCGTATGCGTCAACCTTAACTACCAAAAAGATTCAGAATACAGTGCTATACGTACGTGTCTCTGAACGATATAATCTGAATACAGAGGTTTGCAAAAAACAAGGGAATATTCAGAGAACAAACTAACTATTAGAGATCAATCCTCTGAATTTAGAGATTAATTAGGATCTTCCTTCAGAGAAATAGATTACATACGAGGCAAATCACTATTGTGGCATTGATACAGTGATGGCCTGTTTTATCCTGAGGTTCGATTTTGTTTTAACGCCTACTCCCTCTATTTTATATTATAAAATATTTTAATTTTTTTAAGTTAAACTTTTTTAAATTTTAAAGCAAGTTTAAAAAAATATAACAACATTTTTAGTACAAAACAAATATAGTTTCAAAACATATTCAATGCTACATTCAATAAAACCAATTCGATGTAGATGTTGCTATATTTTTTCTGTAAACATGGTTATACTTAATAAAATTTGACTTGAAAAAAAATCAATGCGTGTATAATATAAAATGGAGGTTATATAATTTTATCTTTCCCTACATATAATCCTCCATATATATCCAGATCTAGCGAGATGGCTGCTATATTATGACTATTTAAGTAATGAGAGTGTTAGGTACGTACAAATATATATGTGGAATAATAATAATATTGATCAGATTCATGATTAAAGAATTAAGGTCGCAATAGCAAATTGTGTCCACTAATAATAAGCATCTGAAAACAATTGCTTAACTATATATGTCAGCAAAAAAATATGCAAAAAGGGAGAAAAATGAATTGTTGCTCTGAGTATGTACGTATATACAATGTCTTTTAACTTATATAAAAAAGTTAATCAGAGCAGTTATATATAAAGTTTTACTGTTTATCTCCTTTTAAATCGTATTGTACTAACTTCTAAAAGTCATGTAACAGCTGTATAAAAGAATTTTAAGGGATTGGGCACTTGAACACGCACATATTACCAAGAGCAAAAATGACTAAGTCCCTAAAGACACGTGACAGGCTACATCTGAAAACATGGGCTGCAAATGCCTCATGGCCCTTGGCCCAAAAGAAGACATTTATCGATACCCTTAAATTATTTGTCGAAACTGCTCATCATTCTTTCTGCCGTTTCGTCTTTTCGAAAAATCCTTTTTCGCGCTCCTGTTCACCGCCACCATCACCAAAGCTAGGTCAAGGTTTCCTCACGCATCTAGCCACCAAAATTCTCCAAATCTCGCGAAAATCCAACGTGGGTTCCTCCCTTCATCATCCACCCCCAAATCCAAAGCCAAAAACCCCAAATCCAAGCTTTCCCCCATTTCATCTATGGCGAAGGAGAGAGATCCCTTTCGACCAATGGCAACCTCAGACGTTGAAGAAAGGCACCTCCGGGAGATGATGAAAGATGGTGTGCTACCAGCGAAGGAGCTTATCAAGTGGCGACCAGCAGCTGACGAAGAATTCCCCACACCAAATATGAGTGAGATCATTGTTTTTACCCATTTCTTCTACAACGGTTTCGGTCTTCCCACTTTTGATTTCTTTCATGGTCTTCTTAATTTTTATGGAATTAAAATTTATCATCTTAACCCTAATTCCATTCTTCACATTGCCATCTTTATTCATCTGTGCGAAGCCTTTCTTGGAATTCTTCCTCACTTCAACCTTTTCCGCTGCCTCTTCTACTTAAAAGCCCAGCCTTCCAAAGAAAACTCATGCGTAGTTGAGGGTTCGGGTTTTCAATTGCGAGAAAATCTCTAAAAATTTTATTCCTCCTTGCCTCTCAAATCTTCGAATAAAGGATGGCACTCCAATTGGTTTTACATCTCAAATCCTCCTCCTTGCCTTCTCGACTTCGTCGGACTCCCTTCAGTCCATCAATCCTAGTGGAATTCCCTGCCTGACGGCACGGGTAAGACCGAAGCCGATGTTTTGTTAGCCCGGATAGTTGATGACGGGCTCTAGTAAAGGAACGATTCAAGCCTGCCTTTGAATATGAAGGTCAGTCGGATCCCAATCGCGAAGACCCTCAGTCCATTGACTTCAGAGTCATGTGTCAAAGGAGGTACAAAGTTTTTTCATTTAGGATAGTTGTAGACTACTCTCACAAACTCCTAGTCACCCCATTCAGCATACTTAATCCTCCTCCTCCGATATGTAAATTTAAACTCTTGTTATTAGCTCAACGTTTCCAACAGCTGCAAATTTTGATTATTATCTTCTATGCAGGAAAATAAACATCTCATCTCAAACCCTCCAACTCCAACCCGCCACTCCCCAAAGAAGGGACCGAGTGAAAGCAGTCGGACAACTGGAGGTCCAACAATAAAACCGCGGCAAGAAACCAAACGGCCAGCCACAGAGCCAATAACCAAGAATGCTAATGGAGGAAGTTGCATAGTGATCTGAGGATACGTTGTCGCATCGTTGGAGAGGTCGCGAGAGCGAGCTGATGTAGACGACTCCCCCGAGTGGTTTGAAATGGACTCGGAGGGGGTGTATAGCTTGGAGTAAATTTTGGCAACATTTGGTAGCCCAAATGGGGCTGAGTGGAAGTGGTCCCTCTCGACTGGTTTGAATCCGAGTCGGGAAGAGAGATGTTGTCGAAGTTGTCGGTGACAAAGTCGAGGCTGCCGAAGCAATAGGCCTGCCCTGGGGGGAAGGCAAAACCGTCGACTCGTGAAGTTGATCCCATTGCACTTGTTGGCGAAAAAACTTGACACACCCCTACTTGGCGTGCCAACTATCAAAACTAGATTTCTGCAATAAGAAAAGGGGGTAGTGTGCGAGATCTAAAGTGGATGGGTGAAGAGACAAAGGTTTAGACAGGTTCAGACCTTCTCAATGAGAAGTAATACCCTAATCTTGTTTGGAGATTAGAGCTGTCGAGTGTGGTATTGATCTCACGATCTAAATTATGAATCTCTGAGGTTATGTCTGACTATGCCCCTAAAGGGCTTCCTACCCACCTTATATAGGTTAGGGGATATGATTACAAAGATAAAAACCTAACTGGGCACGGTTTCGGTTCTTTAAATCTATTTTACAATATTACCAACCTAGGGCTTTGGGTCGTTCCTTAATACACAAAGAAACGTAATACGCAAGTCATAATATGTCACATATTCTATAATCATAATCTATTCCCTTTATCCAGTCGGATAAACCAGTCGTGTGGGTATATACCCATAAACTTCACAATTATTAACAAGGCAAATGAAGTATACTTAGGAGATCAAATTTAACAGACTGATAAGAAATAGGCATATAAGTTGAAAGGAGGCCAAGAGTATATACGTGCTCCTCCCGATTCCCATTTAAAAGTAAATTTTATTTTCTTCATTCGAAGATATATAATCGGTTTCACTTAATTGGAAGTTCAAATTCCTGCGATAAAAGCCTTATATATGTACATTGCTCTAGGATGTACAAACTGTCTTCTGTTGTAAATCCATTTTTAACTATATTTTACTTGAGCAAAAGCCAAAGAGAAGCAATTAACTAATGCGTGTATGAAATGCCGGTAGAAAAACAAATTAAGATGAGGTAAAAGACAAGGAACATGAGGGTCTCGTTGAAATGAATCCACAGGCCCTGAAGGAGTGAAGGGCCCTGAGCCCCTGATGATAAGAAAGAGATTATCAGACAGATGCCAAATAGGCAAATATTGCTATGCAGGATTATTTTACGGGCTTTCGCCCAGTAAAAGCTAGTGTGGCCCGTCACAATGTCGGCCCATAATCAGAGAACTGGCCCAACATTTTGGAATTGGTACACTCAAACGAGCCGCTGTTTGCAAAAACCTGTAGCTCAGGTCACATTTCCGGATTTCCGTTTGCAACAATTTTGAGTTTTAACATTTTAGGTCGTCGATTGAAAAAACTAATACGCTGACCGAAACTTACGTCGCCAACATTCGTATATTATTAACTGACATCGTCAAACAAATCAAAAAAAAATATTTCTTTGTTTCTTTGTTTATTTTTCGCGATAGGCATGCGTGCATTTCAAAAGAGACCATGTCATTTTTCTGTTTCTTTCTGTAACGAAGATTAAGTCATGCATGGATCGACCTGAAACCATGTGCTGTAGCCTGTAATTCTCCTTTTATATACTCGAATGGTTGTGGTTCTGAACTGGAAAAGGACAGCCTTTTGAGTTTCGAATATATTACCAGCTTAATTAATTAATTTGATGGAGAAACATGCTCAAGGCAAAGTACCACAGAATTGGTCTTAGGTGATGACAGTTTCTTGTCACGTCTGGTCAATCAGGCTTTATTTTCCTTTCCTCTTCTAGAAATCCAGCTACATATGCTTAACTAGAATAATTTCTATTTTTTTAACCAGGTCTTAAAATTTTTTTTTAAAGAAAATGTCCTATGTATTCTTCAGGCTTTACATGACTTGAAGCAAATGCATTGTGCTACATTGCAAAAGTTCAGAATCATATATATGTCGAAGACTCGAAGTTGCTTTCCAGCTTAGCGTCAGCGTGTTTTCTGTGGAGAAATACAGCTTCCTCAGCATCTCTACACATGACTTCCCTTCTATCTGTTGCTGCTTTCTCCACATCGTTTTGATTCTTTGTGGACCGTGGGCAATGCATGTGCTTTTGTGTTGGTGGATGGTTTTGGAGAACAGAGTCTATTCAGTGGGGTTAGCTACCAATCGATTGTACAATTAGCTATACGTGTCCTCGATCAAGAGAGGAAACTTAGCTCAGCAATATGACTGCTATATATGTACTGTTTTGCTAACCAACTTTAGTAGTACTAGTATAGGACATGTATATGTACGTTGTAACATTTTCTTTTACGATGGTACGTGTCATCTATATTTTCTTTTACGCAGTTCTGTTTTTTTCGATTAAGACATCGATTTTATCTCGATTTCTGTTAACATATTTTTTAAATTGCTAAATGGTATATTTTGTGTGAAAATTTTATAAGTTGCTTTAAAATATCAAATAAATTTATTTTTCAAATTTATAATAATTAAAACTTAATTAATCATGTCTTAATTGTTTTTTTATTTTGTGCGCCTAGACTTAATCTTCATCTTTTTAAGCCTTCTCAAACATTAGATATGTTGTTTTAGTAGGGGTTGTTTGGATGCTATACTAAGGTTGTATTCTTTCCTCTACTTTCTCAACTCATCTTCCTCGTTTTTTCCGCGCACGCTTCTCAAATTGCTAAACGGTGTGTTTTTTGTAAAAAAAAATTTATACAAAAGTTGTTTTTAAAAAATCATATTAATCCATTTTTCAAAAAAAATAAATTAATACTTAATTAATCATGCGGTAATGAGCCGTTTCGTTTTACGTGTGGGAGAGATCAGTTCTCATCCCACACTACCAAATGTAGCCTAAGTTTGCCATCATTCACCATACTTTTGTGTCACACTTGTCTAAGTTATGGCTAACAAAAAGTGAGTCGTACCTCAGCCAACAAAATACGATTGTGCCACATTTTTTTGAATTGAGGACATGTGGGGTTATATGAGATGAGAAGGAATTTACCATAAGTGTGGCTATGAACCAAACAAGGAGCTAAGTTGATCAAACTTGTCTAACATAAGGTTTGGCAATCTTTGGCAAACTTTGGGAGTGAACCAAATAGCCTCTAGATCTCTTGCTAGACTAAGTTTTTTGTCATGTTCTTTTCAGCTTATTCATTTGGATTATTGAAATAGACTGTTTGCTACACACATTGAAAAATATGTTTTGTAAAAAAATTCTTCTATTGCATTAGTTAGACCATTTATTTTAAACTATGTATTAAACTTATTTATTAAAATATTTAATTTATCCATATAATCCATAACAATAATACGCTCAATAATTTAAATCAACATTGCCTAAATAAAAATATTTTTGATACATTCCTCTAACCACAAGAGCAAGCAGTTATAATCATACTCATTTTCTACAACCTAGTCTATTTGAAACAATATATACGAATTCTATTTTAATAATAAAAGGTTTTCAAGCCATAATTTCCAAACTGATTTTTATTACTTTGCAAAATGTTACTGAGCCTACTTTCATTGTGAACTTTATTGTATCTGCAATTCAGTTATCAAAACAACGTTTTCTTTTGTGAATGAAGCTATTGCGATGGCTTTATCAATGTACTACAACATTAATATAAGATAATGTATTCAGAGTCTGATCGAAAGGAAAAAAACAAAACTAAGGAGATTATTGGAATACAACTTATGAAAAGAGAACTCAAAGATGCTCACATATGGTTTTCTACTACAGTAGACTCACTCCAGTCGCCTGGAGCGAGGCAGGGTCTCTTCCTTTCTTCCGAAGGCTCGATAGTGACTCAACAAGCGAAAAAAAATCACCTTCCTTTGGGCCCCTTCCATTCCATTCCTGGCGGCTTCCTGGTCGCCGGCGAGGGGGGAGGGGGTCTAGCTCCTTCCTTCACTAGTAGGCTTAGGTTTAGTCTTCTTGGGTTTTTCCTGTAGTCGGGTTAATCCTGTTTTGTACAGCTCGAGAGGGTCGTTGGTGTCCGGCTCCTTCGTCCTGGTTGCATCTGCCATAGATGTCCTCGTCGGCTTCTTCTCCAGTGATGGCTCCATGTCAATCGTTTTCTAGGTTGATCATCAACGCCCAAAGCTAAGAGCACGGCGGGTTTGCTCAAAAGAAGGTAGCGCAGCCACTTGCTTCTTCTCTAGCGAGCTTTTTGCATCCACGTTGGTTTTCTTCCTCGTCTTCGATGATGACTTTACAAGGTGCAGTTGATGTTTATCTCCGTTTGTCTTAGGTGCTTCAACCTCCATCTTAGGGAGGCCCTTTTTGGGTTCGCACCTAGGCATCACTATATGCAGCTAGCCATGGCTGGTGGACATGGCAAAGAGAAGGACCTGATTGCTTTTTCTGTTTCTTTCTAGGTCTTTCTTTGCATATTTCAGGGTTGAAGTGTAATTTACCCATCTGCCAGGGGCCCCTTGGTAAGACTTGCTGTACTCTCACTCTCTCAGCTTTGCTTAATAGTATAATCCTAATCTGAGGCTGTAGAGATGCTCACAGATGATCCGGACACAACGTGTAGACCGTCCGTGCCAATCAGTTGCTCCTCCTCCTCCTATCACCCCGCTTGGCGCGCACTACCCGTCAGGGTGGGTCCCATCCTCCCACAGAGTCACTGACAGGTTGGCCCCACACCTACCCTGGCCCACCAACCGTCGCCTCCTTCCACGGCAGCACGCAACGCCTTCTCCTCCAGTGCAGCTGCCTGCGACTCCGCTTGCCTTGGACTCCACCATTTCAAATCCCACCTCCCCTGCCTCCTCCGCCTCCGCTCCCCTCCGCATCCGTACACGGCTGAGGCCTGAGGAGATGGCCGCCGCCTCCCAGCCTCGCCGCCACCAGCCCACCTCCCTCCGCCGCGCGCCGCCGCCGCCGCCACCTTCTCCGGCCGCGGCCAAGCCAGAGCCCAATGGGAAGGCCTCCAACTCCAAGCCCGCCTCGCCCGTCCAGGCCTCGTAAGCGCCGCCGTCTTCCTCTCACGATCGCGATGGCTTCCGCCGGAAGGAAGGGCGTTCCTGTCTCACCTACTCCGGCCCGTGCTGATTGATTTGGAGCTTGCGTTTTGTGCTTGTCTGGCGCGCAGGACGTCGGAGAGAACGGTGAAGAAGCTGAGGTTGACCAAGGCGCTCACGCTTCCGGAGGCCACCGCCGTGTCGGAGGCGTGCCGGAGGATGGCCATCAAGCGGGTGGACGCCGCGCTTCTCACTGATTCCAACGGGATGCTCTCCGGCATACTCACAGCAGAGGTATCAATCTCTTGTTCGCCTTGTCGTCGCGAACTGATCAAAGCCAAATTGCAATTTATTTTGTGTTGAATCAGTTTGAGTTACAGAGCAATTCAGTCATTCAGATTTAGCACTGACGATTATGCAACCTGAGCTTGATTGGTACAATAGCTCATTGTCATGTCACATGAGAGAAATTAGAATTTATTTTCAGGGATATTGGGCTTTAAGACTTGATAACATAAAACGGCTAAACTTTGAAATTTTCACTGTAGAACAAGATGTGCTTAACATTTTCATGCCGTTAATGATGAGGATCAAGTCTACACAAGGATTTTGGGTATTTTTGTTTTGTAGGACATATCAGGACGGGTGATAGCAGAGGGACTCAGGCCTGACGAAACAAATGTGGCCAAAGTGATGACGCGTAACCCAGTTTTTGTTATGTCCAACTTGTCAGCCATTGAAGCATTACAAAAGATGGTCAAAGGTATTGATACCATTTTTGCTTCTCAACATCATCATTTGTTCTTCGCTTTACTGTTATTTATGGAGTATAATTTACCCTTTTCTTATCAAATACGGCCTAAGTGTTATAAGAAGCAATGTTGTGCTGCTCACAATGGGAGATAATCAATGAAAATTGGTATGTACATACTACAAAAATAATGTGGAATAGATGATGAATCAATATGAAGATAATGTAATAACTAGAACAGAATCAGTTCGTTTATAGCTGTATGATAAAGTAATGACAGAATAACTGTTGGAGTGTATGAACATTGTTGAACTCAGCAATATAGGGTAAGGGGTCAAATGTATGATAAAAGTGTTTCTTGTGAAATTACAAATGTTAGGCTCTTTTGGGGGAAAGTAAGATTCTTTTCTCTTTTTTTCCCCTGAAAATTGGAAAGTTAGATAGATTCTTGCTTATGTTCTTCTGAATGCATTATTTTCCTTTTCTTTTTGGGTCTGAATGTTCTCTTTTGGCAACATGGCATTCATTAACAGGAAAGTTCAGACATCTTCCTGTAGTGGAACATGGTGAGGTAATTGCCATGCTGGACATTACCAAGTTCCTTTATGATGCAATTTCAAGAATGGAGAAGGCTGCAGAACAAGGCAGTGCAATAGCAGCTGCTATGGAAGGAGTTGAACGACAGTGGGGAAATGACTTTCCAGGTTAATTTGTTTTAGTTTTATTTGAATACGGTATTATCTATTTTCTACATAACAATAATGGTGCATTCCACTCAATTTTCTTTTGATTAAACGATGTTACACTTTGGGCTACTTCAGGTCCACATTCATTTATCGAAAATCTGCGAGACCAGTTGTTCAAGCCTTCCTTGTCAACTATCATAACAGAAAATAGCAGGTACTAGTTCTATACTCTCAGGAAGACTTATGTTTTCAACTATTTCTCATTGAATTTTCACACCGCTCTTTTTTCTAGTGTTCCAGTAGTATCTCCTTCAGATCATGTAATAGCAGCTGCCAAAAAGATGAGAGAATACCGAGTCAACTCAGTGGTTGTCATGACAGGGAACATGTTGCTAGGAATTCTTACGTACGCTTTTTCTTACATAAAACTTTTTTCTTAACATGGTTATCTGCCCAGTGGTAATACTTGGATAATGTGGACTGCTTTCTGTGATATAATTCTATTTAAGTGATTAACTGAATCTGTGCTGGATATACTATAGTTCCAAAGATTTGGTATTGCGAGTAGTGGCGCAAAGTTTATCCCCAGATATGACTCTTGTAGAAAAGGTGCCTTTACAAAGTTGAAACCTCCGCATTTTAAATCGTGGTGATCTCATATCTTCTTTTATTTTCACAATTTGATTCAATATGCTGGTACATTTCTGAAGGTTATGACTACAAACCCTGATTGTGCGACATTGGATACATCAATCCTTGAGGCCCTGCATTCAATGCAAGACGGAAAATTTCTGCATATTCCTGTTGCAGACAAAAGCAAGTACCCAATTCTAACAACAGGGAAATCTTTTTTTAATGTGCATATCTAACTTAACTTTTGTATAGATGGACAGATCATCGCATGTTTGGATGCTCTACAATTAACCCATGCAGCTATTTCGATGGTAGGGATCAATTTTGCTTTCATTACCAGATCATGTCAGTGCACATTATTTTTCAGTGTTTCATCCTATTAACAGAACAGTATTTTCTGGCAAGATAAATGGATTCATTCTGAATGAAAAGAAGTAACATTTTAGTCCCTGTGGCTGCATTTAATTTTAGTACCTTGGAGTTTGGATGCACTACAGGAGTAAAGATCACTTGTTTATGTTAGGTTGAGGGAGCCTCTGAAGCAAACAATATGGCAAATACTATGATGCAGAAGTTTTGGGATTCAGCTCTTGCTCTGCAGCCTGCAGAGGAATCTGATGCCCGTAGGTTTGTTCTTTTCTTTTCTACTTGCTTAGTGGAATAGTTCGCGATTCATTATCAATAGTCTCATGGTTAGTCCTCTGTTATAGCGCAGTGAAGAATCTCGGATGGCAACATCGGATACTGCTGAAGGGAAGCATATACCCCCTCATGTTGGCAATTCATTCTCCTTTAAACTACAAGATAGAAAAGGGCGTATGCACAGATTCAGTTGTGGTTAGTGTATTCTCATCATTTCCTGATTGCAGTTTGTTGATGCAGTAGTACAAAATTTTGATTGTGATACTTGATTGCACTCTTCCTTCCTGCAGTTTCAGAAAGCTTAGATGAGCTTGTTTCTGCCGTATCGTACAGACTGGGAATGGAAAATGAGAAGGCGAGGATTAATCTTCTGGTAAGAGTAGAATTCTTTTGTTGTACTTATACACACGATATAAGTACTGCAATATGTAGTGCTTGAGATAGATAAATCAAACATGTTAAAACCAAGCCTATCCTGTTTTGTTGATTGACACTTCATTTTCCCTGTTCATTCAGAATATATTTTTCAGTAGTTTTAAAGAAACTTTTACTACGTAATGGCTTTTAAACCGAGCTTGTCTATGCCATGTTCTTCCAAGTGAACAAGAAGCCAAGCAAGCATGTGGTTGGAATCTTACTGTCTTGGAATCTTACTTGAATTGTATTGAGCAGTATGACGACGATGAAGGTGACAGGGTGGTTCTGACCACCGACGGTGACCTCAGTGCGGCAATTCAGCATGCAAGATCAGCTGGATGGAAGGTTAAACTCTTCTTGTTTGCTGAGCAATCCATTAGCTTTATCACTTCAAATATCATATACACTTTTACTTGTATATTGCAATGGAAGCACAACTGAGCATTCCTTTATTAGTTTATGTCTGTTCTTGCAGCCTACTAGCTGCAGGCACTCCGCTAATTTTCAGAGGTTGTTTTTCCTGTTCAGGTTCTGAGGCTGCATATGGATGAGCCCTGGAGCAGTGCGGAGCACACAACATCGCTCGTAGATACCTCATCGGAGAAAACAGGGTGGCCACTTCTCCGGTTAGGCATCGCGGTTGGTGCAGTTGCGGTTGCCAGCATGGGGGTAATCTTCTACTTGAAACGTTCTGAACTCTGATTAATTCCCACACATACATCAACACATCAACATTGCAAAGATTACTTCTCCGGAAGGTGAGATGTGTTGTATACATAGGAGACAAACATGACATACATCAGCAATAAGGCGTGGACTATGGTAAAGAAAGATTTTCCACGTGCCAAGCTTGTGCACTAGAGATTTTCCGAGGGTTTTTTTTTTGGTGAGTTTCTTCTTTCAGCCTTCCTACCTTTTTTTTGCAACATTGTGTTCATAATATAAACATTTCAATCAGCTTGGATTTTTTTTCTTGTACACATAAATTGCATTTCAGTCAAATTCCGTTATCAAGCATGTGGGATCACTGAATTCTCTTCATATTAGTCTCCACTGCATGTTTGTATTCATGAAACTTCTCCATTTGATACACTTCCTCCAAAGCACACTTCTTCAATCTCTCTGAAATTTCCATAAGAAAGTTGAGAGGTTAAACTTATCTGGTTTCAAAATTCAGGGCTGAGAAGTGAAAACTAGACTTTTGGAAAAACGTTAACAAGTGTACAGTACACTCTTTCTATAATTCTAAGACAAAACTCCTCCAGGCTGGTGTCAATTGAGATCAAGGGTAGAGAAGCAACAGTCAACGGTATATGTTTTTGTGATGAGAGAGAGAGAGAGCGAGCATACATAGTGGCTGATCAATCAAGCCAATCTGTTTTGCAATTTCAATCTTCCTCGCATCATACTTTTTTTTTTTGCCGAGCCGGCCGAAGCCGAAAGAATGACCGACCAAATTTCATTAAGATAGGATGAGAACAGATTACAAAGATTACAAAACATCAACATTAAGCTGTCGATAACAGGGTCCAGCGGACCAAACTCCTCACACAAAGCAAGCAAGAAAACTAGCTAAACATCATTATTTATCAACATACCACCTTCCTTCCAGATTACTACTCGCAGCATACTTCCACATGATCATCGTTGTAGGCAACTGGAGGTCAAATGGATTTACAATGCGTAAATAGTATATAGCACAAACATGCATGTAGAATTTCATACGGTTCATCGAGTACCTTGCGGTAAACAGCCCGTGTAATCAAATCCAGCGCTTCAGCGTCTTCAGCCTAAAATCAGATAATGGCATCACCATAATTAAGAATGTAATCTAGTCGCACGTACATCACCATAATTGAGAATAAAATCAGATAAACATGACACCACCATAAATAGAGGCCTGGTTAGGTCTAGTCTCATCTTTTCAGGTCCTGGAATCTGAGGCCTGCATGTTTTCATAACAACTACTTTCTCCATTTCATATTATAAATTTGATCAAATTTATCGTTTGACTTTTTTTCTAATCAAACTTCTTTAAATTTGATCAAATTTATAAAAAAATATAATAGTATTTTCAACCCAAAGCAAACATATCATCAAAATATATTCAATGCTAGATTAATGAAATTAATTTAATATTTTAGATGTTGCTAGATTTTTTTATAAACTTAGTCAAGCTTAACAAAGTTTAACTAGAAAAAAAAGTCAATCAACTTATAATATGAAACGGAGAGAACATCCTTTAGACGGCAGTTTGATCACATACAGAGCAATAATTTATGAGAAATTGAGAATAACATACCAGCAAAACCAAACCAATCTTTTTCGCCATATCCATCTTCTTCGCCGCATACCCCACACATGGTCTGAGTGTGATGAAACTGGAAACAGAACCAATTAGAATTGTGCAGGGTGTAGAATAAAAAGACATTTTTAGCTTAAGTGTTTCACTGATTACCTCTCTGTAAACTGCCTTTGTAATCAAATCTAGAGCTTTATCCTCTTCAACCTTAAATAACAAATATATATATATATGACATTATGGTCATGAAGAATGTATTTCAACTGCACATATATGCTACATGATATTGTACTTACATCACCAGAGATATCCTTAGCGCACATAGAGAACTAGACATGTGAAGAAAGGGAATTAAATATTAGCAAGACAACAGCAAAATAATTATTAATCGATTCCTACTCCGGTGCTCTTTACTGATAGTAGAAAGTAATCTGAACCGTTGATCTCGTTTGATTGAAAGATTCAGATCTATTTCTACTACCACCTCACTTAACGGTGGTAGAATCGTGAAGGTGTATTATTGTCTAAAAGAAAATATTTGCGGAGGGGTATAATCATCATTTACAGTCACTAACTCTAGCTGCACTATCTCAATCATTCCTCACGCCGCCGGCCAAAATGAATCGCGCGACTACCTCAAATCGCATCCGGAGCTGACGCCGAGCGTCTCCTCACTGCCGCCACCCTCGCTGCAGCCACCCGATGGGAGTACATCAACACCGGAGCATACGTGTTCGCAGCGTTGCTCCAGGCCGTGGCACTCGTGGCGTTGTCCGCGGCCGGCGGGGCTAGGGCGGCGCTCGCCATGGCCGTTGTGACGCTGGCGCTTGTCGCCGCTGTCAATACGCACGACCTCACGGCGCACCTCGCCGGCGTGGACTGCCGCGTGGGGCTAGTCCAGTACAACGCCCAGCTCGAGCTCGTGGAGCTCCTCGTGCCGGCGCTGCATGTGGTTAAGTGCGTCCTCGCCATCATCACCTGCATGCTTGCCTACCTAGCATCTACTACTGCTCGAGTTCAGACTTCAGACTTCATAAAACCCCCACCAATTCATGAGCTAGAAAATCTGGTCTAGATTAGCTTGTTGATTTAACAACCATAAAAAAACTGAACATGGGCACACCTGTTGCTTCGAACAATTTTTTTTTGGAGATGGGCCGTCCAGTTCCTAGTGATAATGAATGGATACAAAACATTTTCTGTATGAAAGATAGATAAAATCCTAAATACCAGCATTACCCTTAATCACTAAGTAGTAAAGTTTTGATATGTCCTTATAAACCGATGGTTCAAATCAATTTTACTAGTAGTATAATACTACCAGTAAAGAGCACCAGAACGTCGCCCTTATTAACCGGGTCTCGAAAGATGACCTTGCAGAATAGCCAAAACAATAAGTTACCTTATGTTCCAATCCAAACAACGTGTCCCCATTTAGTTGTGAAACCAAGGTTGGTTTTGATTCATTTGTGATGGGAAATTGGCAAGTGCCGAAAGTCCAGGAAATATGTGGGTGCACTAATGCAGGTCAGGTTGTGATATTTGTGCCCATACAACGATCGTTTGTTTACGTGTGTGCAGGCGATCGAAGTTAACCGTGGTCAATGGCGAGGACCAAGACTATGCTCAGAGAGAAACAGAGGTCTAGCACGGTCAGGATGCCATGTGACAAGGTGGGACTCACGCCAGGATCCTTGGCAGTCAAATTGGGTCAATGACGAATCGGGACTAAGCTTTGGGAGGAATTGAGATCCATAACGATCAAAGATGTCAGGTGACAAGGTTGAACATAAGGTGGCACACGGTAAACGGACATCGTGTGAAGAGATCTTTGCAACGGGCTTTCACAATGTTGGATGTGCAAGCGTCGGAATTCACGAAGAAGGGGAAGAAAAGTATGCAGTACTACAGTACGGATGATACTGTGCACATGTGTGATGTGCATGTAGGCCATCCTGCTCGGTTGGCAGGGAGGCCAAGCCGGCCTGGTTCGCACGGGCCAAGGCGAAGACAAGCCTAGCTTGGTGTGTGGTGACGGCCCAAGGAGCGACGAGGCCCGGCTCTGTCTCCGCGTGCGTACGAAGGAGCGCGGGCAGGAGATCGGCGCGGAGACGTGGCGCGCGTCGGTTGGCTCGCACGGGAGATCAAGCGCGGGAGAACGTACGTATACAATACGTGCATACTAGAAAAACCAAGGAAAAAATCAGAAGAAAAAAAACCACCACGTGCCCCTTCCACGCACAGTTCCGCCGCCACGCCCTCTCCGCGAGCGCCACGTGGTTGCGCCGCGTGGGAGAGGCGCTGCGTCGGATCTTCTGCGACGTGATAGGGTTTGCGTTGATCGGATGTGGACTCCGACGTGGCCGCTCCTGGTGCTTCGGATCTTGATCCAGTGGCTGTGGATAGCCTGAGTAAGGGTCAAGTTCCAAGGACGTTATAGGGATTTCGCAAGGGGGTTTCAGCCATCCTTGGCCTATAAAAGAAGTGGAAGGGCTAAGGTTTGATGAGCCTCTTAGAGACCCTTTCGTGTCCTTTTGTGTAGGTTTTTAGTTGCCCTTTACTCCTTGTGTGAGAGAGTGTCCTTAGAGCTTTTGGGAGTTTAAATTCATGAGTTTAAATTCAAATGCAAGTAAATTTGTATTGGTTGAGTGTTTTCTTTTTAACACTTTTGTAATGGAGATATTTTGAGTTGTGTAATTTAATTTTAAGTTCTTACATTTTACTTTCTTGTAATTTAAATTATCCTCTCTATTCACCCCCTCGGTTATTAGTATTTTATTGTTCAGCCTCCATTGTATATTTGTATCTATCATGTTCATTTCATAGACTACCTTTAAAGCATCATTGAAATTTATTTGAAATGTTCATATGAAGGAAACAAACAACATATAACTACCTGATAGGCACCATCATTTATTTACCTATAAATGACAATGAATTAAGTTAGGGTGCTAGGGTGCTAACCTTTTGCTTAACAACAAGCTTCCAAATCTCATGTAAGAAATAAGGCAATTTTTTAAGGCGGCTAATTTCACGCAGGTCCCATACATACTCTCAAATTGGAAGGATAAAATTGTTAAACCACTACCAGCCATGAAAACCAAAACTAAATAGAACAGAAAATTTCTTACCATACCATATATGCAATCTGGGCTAAACCAATAGTCATATGGCAAAAACTTGTTGCAATCTTTAACGCTTAGAGTTTGTTGCAATCTTTAACGCTTGTAACCATGTTGTGTTGTCCATTTTTTACCACTAGCAAAGTTAATCATCATGATGTGCACTATGTAGCTTAGAGTTTGTTGCAATCTTTAACGCTTGTAACCATGCTGTGTTGTCCATTTTTGACCACTAGCAAAGTTAATCATCATGATGTGCACTATGTATGGACAAATGCACCTATAAATCATAATTTTCGATAGGCCAGATTTATATGCTAACCTCCTAAGAAGACCGATCCAAAACTACATAGTCTCCAATCCACTATCCAAGGATAAAAGGTTATCAACACAAAAACAAATCCTTGTTACTACTAGCTAAGGTTACATAACTATTGATAGCTTGATGACATGGTGGATATCTTGATTTTCTTTGGTAGTTGTTCACAATACTATAATCTTCATCAACTTCATATGTATTAAAACATGAGTGGTAGTCATCCCTAACAAGGAACTCGGTGCTATCCTGCATTTAGAAGGGGAAAAGACATAGATGACTTGTCTAAACATCATCCAGCCTATCAACACTCTAAAAAAATAAAACCAAGTTAATTCAAGTAAAGCAGGGGCTTGAATGATAACTAAACAATACTCAAATGACTTGTTGAATTGCACAGTTTGGACAATTTAGCATTTAGAGATTAAAGAAGCACTTCCTATTGAACGAGCATTAACCGTGAAGCTAAAAATAATGGTCATTTTAGTTTAGGAGATTTTTTAAAGTTCAGGAGTGTCAACAAAACTTCATCTAAAAAGGAAATGGATTCAGTGAAAACAAGAGAGGAAATGAAAAGTAAATACTCCATAAGAAATATGCTCATAGCATTACTTTTTAAAACCAAAGTCATACATGCATCTAACATCTATCAAGTTTCAAGGACTAGTTGTCATAGATATGTATTTTCAGCATTGACACGCTAGAGATTCTACCATATGACGATAATTGAACTTCGATAAGCCAACCTACTGCATGAGACAAACATAATTTATAAGCAATCAAAAGGCCAACCAGATTTTACAATCAAAATGCCAACAAGTTTCAACAATAGAACAATGAACAATGAACTCTAGTTACTTACAAGAATCTTTATTAAATTCAATCAGATTTGCAAATTTGCATATATGCAAGCACTTACATGATTTATAAGGACGAGCTTCTGGTAGTCATTCAAGCCTGCAAGGTTGGTGTGGTCAGGATGGAAGTACCAACCAAGAGTTTCATCCCACTTATAGCGCAAAAAGTAATTCTCCTTCAATAGTTCATCCTGAAAGTACTTTATTGGATCATTCATTGTATCCTCAAATTCTGTGTTTAACATATGAAAATAGAAAGTAGAAAAAATAATTAACACAAATTAAGCAAATGATGAAATTAGCTAAAAGAAAAGCATTAAACCTTGCAAAATCTGATGCGATAGCGTGCATGCTGCTCCATAACCTCATCAACTTTGTCAATTACTCAACAAGGACCATTTGTCTATGTGACGAATGTTGGGAGTCAATTATCTAACGATCGAAGAAGTCGTCCATGCTGATTTGTATGTTTGATCCCCAAAGCTCTTGTTCATCTTTGCGTTGGCTGATAACTTCCCCTGAGGCTTGTTCCATCAGATCGTCTTGCCGTGGGACTATGTTCATGTCCATGGCGTCTACAATCCTCTTGTTCTTGGTAGGTTCTTCACAAACCCGCTTTGTAGCTATCTGAACTTGAGTGTCAGAAAATGATGAGGAGGTGCAGGTAGAGTCATCCTCTTTGTTCATCTCGTGCTTCTTCTGTCCAGTACACACGCCTTCTGCATTTTCATCATCGGCCATGTCAGGAAGATCCGATGCCATGCCCTTGTTCTGCAACATCTCTTCCATCAAGTCAAACCCTAATAATTCAGATTAGTTTCAGGTTCTTCTAGGGAGATGTTTAAAATATGATGTATTGTTGTTACTGGTAAAAACGATGCAATGCAAATCTGTGGTAAAGTTATGTTCGATTTCACTCGAAACAGAAAAAAAAGAAAAGGTTCGGTTAGTGATACTACCAGTGTTGCGAAATTGACACCCTTTTTGTCCGAATTAAACATGAAGGAAAGGAAAGAAGTTCGTCTGTAGATCGGGGCTCACCTCAGATTATCTCAGGTTTGCCGGCAAGCGAAGTCGAACTCGATCGACTTCGATCGACCCCAGACTGATGAGTGAGGAAAAAGAGAAGGGGAGGGAAGTGCACGGCTGCACGCTTGCCTTTAGATCGGATCGGGCTCCCCGACATGCGCACCTAAAGTGTTACTACTACATTCTAACTTCAATTTGTGTTTTTCATGAAACTATTTTTTGAAATTTAAGATTGATTGGAGCTTGTTCAAAATTCTAACTCGTATAGTGCTTGAAACTAGCGATCCTGGATTCCGAAAGTTCACACATTTCTTGTGCATAGACTGGGACTGGAACAAGTGGAGAAGGTTTTCTTTTTCTCTCTCGGAGGTTCTTTCTATTTTAAACATAAAGAAACACCAATTCGTTTTTTTCCACTTTAGCTAACAGTGGTACTATCTCCGTTCAAAAATATTGCTATGTGATGAAACATTTTCTAATACAAACCTGTTCAAATTTATTATATTAAAAAATGTTCCATCGTATACTAAATAGTATTATAATATATTTTATTCGATTAAAATATTTTTTTGAGATGGAGCGTATAATATTTTATGACGAAGAAACTAGATAGGTTTCAGACGTTCAGAAGACAGAATGGGAGGAGGAGAAGGCAGCTGTCGAATCTTAGTTCCAGATTATCGTGACACGTTTTTCAAATTGACGTTTCGTGCGAAAATCTTTTATATAAAAGTTGTTCTAAAATATTAAATAAATCTATTTTTTAAGTTTATAATAATTAAAACTCAATTAATCACACATTAAAATCATCTCATTTTACGTAAAATACTTAATCTTTATCTTCGTAAAACCCCCCCCCCCCCCCCCCCCCCCCCCACACCTGAGCAGGACAAGGAGGATGAAAAAAAATAAAGGATATTGTCCACATCGGATCCAGGACAGGATAGAGAAGAAGCCATCCAGAAAGTGCATCGTCGGTCGCAATGGATAGGAGGATAGGATCGCAGCAATTAGCAATGCAAACAACGACTGACGAGTCGACGGGAAACGGTGACGCGGCGACCTGAGACGAGGCCTCGCGCGGCCGCCGTGCACGTGTTCCCACCGCCGCGGCACAACGTGTCACCTGACCAACAAGCCACCTCGTTAACCGCACGGTCGCTAGCTTCCCCAATCTGGAACTCATCCTCTCCTCGATCTCCCGCTCCAATCACGCCCATTTCAGACTACGAGCTGCTTCCACCTCGCCGTCGCCGCCGCAGCTAAGCTATGAGTGCGATCTTGGTCGATCTAGCTAGCAAATAGGGTGGCCAGAGATCATCCATGGTGGTTGGCTGCTTGTTCGCCATCTTGGTGCGTTCTTGCTGGAACCTGGCCGTCGCCGCCGTCAAGCTCCCGGCGCTGCTCTGCTGCGACGCCATGCTCTCCACGGTCGCCTTCCTCACCTTCCCGCTCCGCCTCCTCGCCGCCGTCGACAGAGAGCGCAAGGCAAACTCGCGTCGTCGCATTGGTCTTCTTGGAGATTCTTAGTTGATTGTGATTCCTGAATTCTTTCTTTTAACTCTTTTAGCTGGATCGGCTGGTGGGGGAGATGCAGAGGCAGATGGACAAGCTGGTGTGGGAGAACAGGGAGCTGGAGGAGAAACTGAGCATGGCGCTCAAGGAGAGCAAGGCCATGGAGGAGATTCTTGACGAGATGGAGGAGGAGCACGACGACGCCTTTGCCAGGATCACTCTCCTCGAAACCCAGGTAATAAATGTACTACTACTACTAGAACTACTATAGTGTTAAGCTTGGAGGCATTCACAATGGCCGCGAACTGATGAGTATGGTGCGGCGCCATAGCTGAAAGCCCTCGAGCTTGAGAACATGCGGCTCAATGAGCACAGGGGCAAATCCATGTGGGACAAGAAGCCACCGGCGGCGGCGCACGGCGACGGCGACGGCAAGAGCTTACCGGTGTCCACGCGCCCGTCGAACACGAGGAAGAGGAAGGACCGAGAAGACGAAGCAGAGGAAGCCGCCGCCGCCGCTCAGGAGGAGGAGGGCGGCGGCGGCGTCGCGACGGAGGTGACCGCGGAGGAGGATGATTCCGAGACGTCTGTGCGGATGCGGCGGGGCAAGGCGGTGGCGCGGCGGCGGAGCCTGTTCAGCCTGGGCATGTCGGCGGCGGTGGGGGCGGTGGTGTGGACGGCGGACGCGCCGTGCCTGCCGCTGTTGGCGGGGCTGTTCGCCATGGTGGGCATGTCCATGTGCAGCGTGGCGCGCTTCTTTCGCGAGTCCGCCACGCTCCGGGGTGGCAGGCCGTCCTCCTCCGACGCCGTCGCGCTCCTCAGCCTCAACTGGTTCCTTCTCGGCGTCCTCACCTCGCCCATGCTCCCCGGCGCCGCCCACGCCGTCTTCCCGCGCGCCGCCCGCCTCGTCGGCCCGGCCGTCGCCTGGTTCTCTGCCACGGCGCCACTCCCAAGCTAGCTAGCCCTTGTATTGTACACGACTCCTGTTCCCGTGTGCTAATAGTAGTACACGTGCTGAGTAGAGTACTGACTAAAACACTTTGTTTCTGTTTTTTTTTTGTTCCTGCCAAGACATGCCTGGTTAATCGTATGGATTAACGGTAAATCCCTTGGACTTGTCCCGTGTGATACTTCCGCAATGTATAAATCTTTTTTTTCTTTTTTTGCAAATGTAATATGATCGAGAACACCTGGCCAAGATATGTGCTGTGATCACAGGAGGCAAAACTACCTATGTAATTGCTTAAGGAGGGATATCATTTTGAGAAAGAGTAATACGCACAAGATTTATGAAGGGTTATCATACAACATCACCATCAAGTTCTGATTAGCAGCGATGACAAGTCTCGTGTTGTAATGTACACTGATCGATCTAGTTTCTATGCTGGTCGGTGCCATTTTTCATTTTTCTTACATGTGTACAGAAATTAAAGCTATGAAAAAATAACAAAAAAGAGCATACATCTATGGTTCAGGTGTAGTGGAAACTGCAATATAGTTGTAGTCGACTGTGTTCCTGTCCTTGTTGAATCGAGTCTCTCTCACTGCAACCAATTTGACCTTCCACTGCTGGAATAAACTAACCCTGCATTCCGGAAAAAAAAATCATGACACACTGGGTAGAGTAATGCAAGACTTCATAAATTACATCATACGATATTAACAGGGTTAAAAAAAAGGCTGACCAAATCAATCAACAGACAACATATATCGTTTGCAATGGAGGGGATAACATTATTTGAATTATGCTCATCATAAGAAGCAAAGATACGGGACTATGGGAGAACCTATAGAACACCATGGATTACTGGCGAAACAAACAACACACTAATTCAAAAGTTACAACTGCATTTATGATATCATTCTAACCTAAGGACAAAACAAACTTCGTTCTTTTCCCAAAAGCAAATAGTGATTACATTTGCAAAAGATGGAATAATTTCTTAAGACAAAGTAACAATGCCAACGCAATTATATCTTCTGAATTCTGATCAAGGTCCATTTAACAGGTTAAATAGCAGAACAGTTCAGAATTGAACCCAATCATGCACTTATCGAAGGAAAAATGTGGTTCTTGAAACGCCAGTGTATAAAGTATACCTTTCTGGTTCAACAGTCCTTTTGGCCAGCATGAGGGCCAAGAACACAGGCACCATTGCAGCAGCTAGATGCTTAAGAGTATGACCGCTAACAATTTGATGTGTCCATTTATAGATAGGTTTATCTGCGGCCTCTTCTACCTTAGCAAGGAGGTAAAATCCTGGAATTGTTTTGAGAGACCAGAAAACATAAAAAGGAAAGGGTGAAGTGTTGATTGTGCATGAATTTCCAGAAACCAATCAATTAACTTGGTCACTGCCAATCAATTTATTATGATATGTAGAAATAGATAATAATGAAAACCATCTAAGTATTATCAACACTTATTAGCTGCAGAGAAATGATCGATTGAATGATTCATAATATATAGGTGAACCACAGATACCACCTTTTTCAATCTAAATGCTAATGAAGGTACATACATCAAATACTATTGATCAAGAATAACACTAACCTGCTGCCCACAGCCAATAGCTCGAATGTGTATACATTGGCGGAATTACAATAGCCATCACAGGTATTGCAATGCATGGAACAAACTGAATAACTGCATATGGGCGAAGATCGTCAAAGAACCTACATAGCGTTAAAGCAGCAAAATGAAAGGTGTGAAAGAAGTACAGAAAATATTTCCGAGGAAGGACGGTTAAACAATTGAAGAAGCTTGCCTCCAATACATGATGCTCAGTGCACCAGCAATAACAAGAGGTGCTAGGGACTTTGTTCCTGCCCTATCATCAACCCTCTCAATAATGAAAATGGCCATGATAGATGTGAAAGCAATAGTCATCTACATAGAAAAAGCAAATATGTCATCCTTTTAACATATTAAACATTGATAAAAGCAAGGGTGAAAATTATGAACTGATGGCATGTTTTATGTCTCTGCCAGGCAATTTTGAAGAAAACAAGCCAAATCTACTAGAGCGTATCAGGCAAAAGATCCAAGTGGATTAGGTCCCCTGTGTTTTGATTCAAGCATATCACATCAAAGTATCCAACAGAACAACACTATCTAAACAGGGCCATAGCATATTCAGATTATATACTACATAAGGATCTGAGTTGAATTCTATCCCACCAAAAATAATGTATGCATTGACTTTCTGAGATGGCTTCAACATAATGGGATGTGTACAAATCCTAGAGCAAGGCGGGTATGGAAGTCTAGAAACAACTCACCGGCAATCTGTCCCAAACTAGTGTGGCATCATTCGTTTTGAGATGATAATAGGATGAACCAAAAGCAACAGCAGTCACACCAGCAAAGAACAGTGTCCAGCTCCAGAGCTCCCCTTGCGAGCTGCCAGGAAGAGGAAGGTTAACATCAGAGTGCCTCAAAATCTTAGCTAGATTTAGAAGATGAACCAATATTGGTGTGAGCATCTAACTTTAGCCTGAAGTAGTTCTTGTAATGGCACAAGATGAGCCCAACGACACCCACAAAAAAGAAGGGGATGTTTGAAATCACATTCAGCGTATTGGGGATCCCTGCAAAACAAAAAATCCACATGATTTTGCGAACTTAGTGCATCAAACAGTGATTACAAGCATTGCCACCCTCTTATTGAACATATAAAGCAAAATCTAACTTCATACATTTGCGCCTCAAATTCCCCCTCAACTTTATACTCTATTCATGTTTATTATTGGGCTCAGAAAACTGACTGGATCATGAAATAAACAGCAAATTGGTATAGCACCAAAGGTACATGCGAAATCCTCCCTAACAAGCTAAGCTTGCCGATCCTAGCGGTATCGATTTTTTTAGTGAATACAAAGGGGGATCGATCGATTTAGGCGATGGAACTGGAAGCCACCTCGAATTCTCAATTTCGAGTCAACTCGTCACTCAACGTTGGCCATTGTGCCATCAGGGCCAGGCGCTGGCTCAATCGCTTCTCGTGGCTCGACTTGCCGACGCAGCGACGCCGGCTGGCGGCTGCCCAACAGCTCAATCGCTCGGAGAGGCGGGGAAGAAGAAGAGTGGGGGGGGGGGGGGGGGGGGGGTAAAGAAGGGTAAGCGCGGAAACGGCGAGCTATGGCGGCCACCACAAGGGAAGGTCCGCCCTAGGTTGCGACGGGGAAGGAGGGTTTGTGGCGTACCGAGGAAGAGGGTGCGCTGGTCGGCGAAGTCGTGGTAGTCCTCGTTCTGCGGGATGGCGGGGGTGACGAGCATGAGCACGACGAAGATGGTGACCGCCGCCACCCACGCCACCCACTTCTTCCTCCTGCTCATATCCATCGCCGCCCGCTGCCGCCGCCGCCGCTTCTCCTCCTCGCTCTCGTCGCCTCCTCCCTGTCGTGATGGATCGGTGGTGGAATTGGAATCGGAGCGAAGGCGTAAAGACGGCGTACGCTTTGTCATTGGGCTTGTTTGTTTTTGACTTCTTCGAGTTGGGTGTTCGCTTCACGCCTTCACCTGCACGCCTTGACTAGCTTACACCTTCCTTACAACTCTCCTCCTCCATGAGTTCGAAGCGAGAAGACGAAGACGAAGACGAAGCAATTCTCCTTAATGGCTAAGCTCAAGTGGTGACGTGTCCATGTCGTCCCTGCATGAGATGCACGTGCCATACAACACGTATGGCTTTGCACCATTGATTCAGCAGATTTCTTTTTGTTCATTAGCAGAGTTCATCAGTTGAGCCTAGAAACTTCTTGCCTGGTGCCCCTGCTGGTAGCTGAGAAGAACATGTGTTGGTCTAATTTACTAATATTCAATTTTGTTGTGATTGTTCGTAACTAAATCGAGAAGCAAATGTGTATCAGTTTCAGAAACTGATGTATCTGCATTCTATTTGTGCTGATGCTCATACTATTTCTCACTAAAATGTTTTGCGAGTCTAGTTTTAGTTTTCCCTCTACAAAAGAGACGGTGATTAGGTTTTCATCGTTGCCCATATTTTTAAAAAAACCAAAACGAATTATTAAAAAATAAAAATTAATTTATAAGTAAAATTTTTATATATGCGTTCGTAGTGATTTAAAAGCCAATATAAAATAAACTAGTTAAAAATGTTTTAAAATCAACTTCAAAACTAAAATTAAAAATTTAAATTTTGATTTTTCTTTGGCTTATTAGTAAATCAATAGGAGATTAGTTGGTAGTATCTGGAAAGGTAACTTCTGTCAGAGCTCAGAACATCTTAATCCTACATGCATGTGAGGACTAGTAATAAGGAGGATCATGAACTCATCATGTAAAAGTATAGGGACAACAGCTAAATGAACTCGCTTTGCTATTGGTGACAGTAACTCGTGAGATGAATACTCCAAGGGCAGTTAGAACAAAACGACTACTTATACGGGGACGTCTCTGAATCTGAAAGCAATTAGACATCCTGACGACGGTACGACTCAAAACTTGAACCTAATTATGGGGCGTAAATCAACAGGACTACCAATGCAACTGTTATAGGATTGGATTCAATGCCGATCCCGGCGAGAGCCCATAGAGGCATAGGGACTCCGTCGTAATCGATCGTAATTCGTAGTAAACTCCAAATATTTAACCAAGATCATATATATGAACGCTGCAGATGCAGCTCCTTAAGTTAACGCAAATATCTCTCCCTCCTCATCGATCGATCCATCGCAGGCGAAGAGCTACCTAGCTATTATCGATCGATCGATCGATCATCTCCGGCGAGAAGAACCAGCATCATGTCTTCCACGTTCAACGGCGACGAGTTCGCGCCGTTATTGGGCTTCATCGGCGCCGCTCTCGCCCTCGTCTTCTCCTGTAAGCATGCATCCGCATCCAAAAAACACTAGTAATTCTGCATTTTTTTAGACAATGGTATTATTTATTCGGCCTTTACATCTAACCAGATATATAGCATTTTTAAATTAAAAACTTAGTCATTCAAACAATTTAATGTAAAATTTGTTTCTATAGATACCAGATATATGCAGCATTTTTAAATTAAAAACTTAGCCATTCAAACAATTTAGTTTGAAATTTGTTTTTATAGAGATTTAAACTCAGAACTTTATGATGCTACTCAGGTCTTTGCAATCCCTGCATGTCCTCTCGCTAGTATTTTTGCATTAAGTTGATGATGATTTTGATAAAAACACTAGTAATTCTGCATTAAGTTGATGATGATTTTGACGATGAATTTGGTTTGCAGGCATGGGGGCGGCGTACGGGACGGCTCGGAGCGGCGTCGGGGTGGCGCACATGGGGGTGATGCGGCCGGAGCTGGTGATGAAGTCCATCGTGCCGGTCGTGATGGCCGGAGTGCTGGGAATCTACGGCCTCATCATCGCCGTCATCATCAGCACCGGCATCAACCCCATGGCGCTGCCATACTACCACTTCGATGGCTCCGTCCACCTCGCCGCGGGCCTCTCCACGGGGCTCTGCGCCCTCGCCGCCGGCCTCGCCATCGGCGTCGTCGGCGACGCCGGCGTCAGGGCCAACGCGCAGCAGCCCAAGCTGTTCGTCGGCATGATCCTCATCCTCATCTTCGCCGAGGCGCTCGGACTCTACGGCCTCATCGTCGGCATCATCCTCTCCTCCCGCGCCGGCCAGTCGCGCGCCCATTAATTCATCAATCGCATCGCAAATTCGCTTTTTATTAGTATTAGTTAGTACTGTCAGTACAGATACCAACATACACTAGTATTGCAATGTATATTACATTACTCTAGTCTGAGGGCATAATATCATGGATCCATGACCATCTTGTACTTTGCTGCCTATGGTATAGTATATTTTACTTAGATTAATTACCTCAATCAACTCTACATATACAGTTCTATTCTAGTTTTTGTTTTGTGATTATATGCAACAACGAAAGAACAGATAAACAAAATACTATTGTCAGTTCATGCCAAATACGATTTTCAGTTCATGCGCAAACTAAACCTGCCTAAACCTTCAGTTAATCCCAAAAAGAAAGGGAGGATTAGAGATGACTGAGGGGAATAATTCTAGCAATTTTTACCCAACAAGGTCTTAGTGGGCCGCATTTCAAAGCAGCTCTGATACCACTCCAGTAACGGTGTAAAACATTCCCACTATTCAAGCAACTATTAATCATATAATAGCCGGTCAACAAGTTGAAAATACCATGTAAACGGTCGATAAATTATCATCAACAACTTGTCACATTATACAAGCAAGCACGCACCCAACATCGACTTTATTCTGTTAAGTTACTCAATTTAACTATAGATAGAAGCTAGAAAGATGCAGCCAATGCTCCAACTCTATCGCGGGGAATGAGGCGCAACTCCGAGCCATGCTTTAGAAACACATTGCCTGCACGAAAGAAAGCAGCTCACATCAGCGAGTAGAAAAGAGAATGTGTAAAACTTAACTTAGAAAAATTCATGGCATTGCATATGCTTAAGATAGATCTTTCTTATGTTACTGAAACCTAATTTGAGAAATAAAATAACTGCAAGACTGTATTTTAGGCTCATTCATAACCCAGCAAAAAGGTCATGCATGTTTGGGCAAAGTATCTGCAATCGTGTTTGCTTTGTGCCACAGCCCATATCAAACTCAAATAGTCCTTTTACAATTGCCCTGATACGACTGTAAAATTCTAGTAATTGAAGTGTCAGCACAAATCAAATGGGCTATTCAAGTGCAACAATAAGCAATCTTAATCTTCTTAGTCTAGTAAACTATGCTGGGAGTCTGGGACAACGAAGCAAGTTGTTCTCTAAAACAAAATAATGTTTCAAATTTAAAGCACTGATAGCCTTATATATAGTAGTAGAAAGCAGATCGTTAAATGCCATGAAAACTGGAAAGGAGCACAGATATGAAACAAAATGTAAGTTTGAGAATCCGGAAACTGTACCTGCACTTTGCTGTGGGTTGATGCCAACTCCATCTGCAAAAGAAGGGAAACACAACATTATTTCAAGATATGGCATTCAGAATCACTACTTCACTATAAGAAAGCCATAAGGTTTAAGGATCAGCCATCAATCACTGAAGATCAATAATATGTTATGAGGATGGCTAGCCTCATAGTTCAAGGATCATACATGAATCACTGTAGTATAACACAGCATAAATGTATCGCCTAAATTACAACTTGCAAAGTAAATGCAACCAACAAGAGAAATCTATTAGGACAATGAGAAAATTACAAGCTGCAACATTGCCACTGGCCCCAATTGCGCCGTCCATATATCACTGATGGTGCAAGCCTTCGACACAAATCATCAAGTCACTCTTGGAACCCCCAAATAAGATTGACACAGCACCAATAAATTAGTACACCTTTTACTAGTAGATGCAATCCTTGGCATTGAAGTTCAACAAGGCATACTGTATGTTTAAGTCAAATATCATGTAGTAATGAATATTGAATGCAGGTTTGAACGAACCTAAATTTCGAACTGAATTCCACATCAATTTTCCCATCCAATCACTAGACCATACTTAGCAAACTCGATTCATGAGAATCAGCACAGAAAAGCTATGAATTATCATTGCGCGACGCATCAAAGCACCAGGCGACAGAACATCGAGACAGAGATCCTCTTCCCAACCGCGGTAGCGGAAACAAAAATTAGGGTTCAGCCAAACGAGAGAAATCTGATGATAAGCCGCAGCACGGAGGGTGAACACGCGAACACGGGCTCACCGTTGGTGATGATGGCGCTGGTCTGGGGCGGGACCTTGAACTCCTCGGCGGCGAACTTGAGCACCGCGGTGAACGGCGCCGCCTCGGGCACGCTAAACCTGCAAAAAGGGAGACAGCGAAATCGTCCCTGGATCAGATCAAACATAGACGAACACCTACCGGAGAGATCTGATCTGAGATTGCGGAGGTGCTACTCACACTTTGAAGGGGAGCTTGGGGTCGGAGGTGAGGATGATCTTGAACGACACCTTCCCGCCTCCTGCCGCCCCCGCGCCGCCTCCCGCCGCCGCCGCCGCCGCCATGGATATGGGTTACGTTGGTGTTGGGATCGACGAGATGCGCAGTTTGTCTGACGGAGCCGAGCCGAATGAGTCGCGGCCCTTCCTTTTTCTTCTTTTGGAAAAGGCCAAAAGGGAATTCGCGACGAGCTTGCGTTGCGTGTTTTCTCCGGACCGCTTTCACGAGGCGACTGGTGCCGTGCCGTCTGGAGGAGTATTATTTTTTCCTCAATTTCCCCTCTTTTTTAATACTAGAATTATAGTTTTTCCTAAAATTTTTTTGATCATGTAGTATATTTTGTCTGCATATGTACTCCTATGAGATATTTTTGGTTGGATATCAGAATTTCACAGCAGTTGTACTACCTCCATCCCAAAATGTTAAAACCTATAATGATGTTTGACTCATTGTAAGACAATGAATTTGAACGTTCTGTTCAGATTGATTGTCTTGGCATAGGTCAAAACCCATCGTAACATTTTAGAACAGAGAAAGTAACTAATAAATTTTGCAAACTACTATTATTTCACGTCCATTAACATTTTTCATTGATTCCATTCAGAAAGATAGCAACTGGCAACAACAAGTTTACACCCCCAAAAAACTGCAGCTATCAAAAAAAGCACCTTTGGCTTGAAGGACACCAGGCACCCTATGCTGCACTGCAAGCCGCAAAAGAACAAAGAAACTTGGACAAAACTGACGAAGAGTACATCAAGAAAAAGACTAAGTGGCAGTAACAGATGAATCTGATTGCCTCTAGAGAAAATTCCTGTCCTGGCAAAGCTCATTTACTAGACTGGCATAAGATCATCCCACAGTCACAATGATCAAGCGGTCGGAATCTCCCCTTCCTCCAAATCATCCCACAGCTTGAGTGGCGACGTTATCCCTACCAATTCATCTTCATCCATTATTTCAAGATCAAAGTTGAGGAAATCATCAGGATTTATGTCCCCAAACAAATCTGAATAAGCATTACCGATTTCTTGCTCAAAGCCCAAGTTGGGAACCTCCGAGAATAACCCTAGATTTTTCTCGGTGTCCAGTGGGTAAACTTTCATGCAAGACTTCCTTTTCAGAGTTTCAGGAGTTGAATTTGGTGTCAGCCTGCTTTGTTGATTATGTTCAACCTGAGGACAACTGAAGCCATCAGATGCTAGAATACTGATGGAAGACGGCACTAAAGAATCTGTGTTGTTATCTATCTTAGATACGATTGTACCTTCCACAGGTGTAAGCTTATCAGGATGTGAAGCTGCCTGGTTCTTACATTCTATGTCCTGACTCTCCGAGATCACCCCAGCATCCCCACTTTCCTCCATGTCCAGCGGATAGACTTTCATGCAATTTTTTGTCTTGGAAGCCCCAGGTGTTGTATTTGGTGCCATCTTTCTTCGTTCAGTAAGTACTTTTTGTTGACCATCTAATCCAAGACTGCGTATATATGACAGCACGGAAGAATCTCTCTTGGTGTCTACCTTAGATCCACTTGTATCCTTCGCTGAAGCTAGGTTAGAGGCATGTGAAGCTCCACATTCCTTGAGGTCTATAACCTGTGTTTCTGGTGCCAATTCTCCTTCTTCTATTTCTTCCTCATGAAACTCGGTGCCTTCTAGATCTGGGCTATCGGTCGAGCTGCGAGGGGGCTTCTCATTTGCAGGAAGCTTGTTGGCAATCTTTTCTACTTCAAAATCACAACTGTCTGATGGAAGAAAGACATTAATAGTTGGGTACTCGACAATTTTAATGCTCCTCAGTTGTGGACCCAATGGTTCTTCTATGTTGAGTTGGCGATGTGGTGAGGCCGATTCCTGCAGCAAGTTATAAGAAGCGCTTTTAAAAAAGAAAGAAGACATATCAATAACTACAACGGATGCAAGGTAAATTGGCTGCAGAATGATACCTTGGCAGACTTTTGAATGAACAGTTTGAGATCACGCAAATCTGTATTGCGATATGGTGTGAGCTGATTTTTCCAAGGGCCAGGACTCAGGTGTTTTTCCAATGATGATAGCAAGCTGGTGTGCTCATCTATGCTGCAAAAGACGACATAAAATCAGCACAGAAAAGAGTGTGTGGGTGC